>JADDOH010004546.1:0-266556 GCA_016648135.1 Agrypnia vestita
CTGAGTGACGCAAAGAAAAAACAATTGAGGAAAAACAAATGAATTATAATTTTCAAAACACAAATACATGAGTAAATAGCTGTATAAATTTGGATTTGGAATTCCTAACCAATGAGAAGATATTTGAGATCAAATTTGCCAGTACGGAAAAACGTCAATTTCATATGTAAGGACCTAATATTAATACGTATCATATTATATTATTATTTGACTTAAGGATCACTTAGTAACGTAGTCTATAATATACTGTAAATTATGCTTGCGTACAACCTGGAAATGCAGTTTTGCAAAATGTCTGTAACAATAAATATATTTATAAATTAAAATAAACAGACAACAAAAAATAAATAAAAAAACACAACCACCTTGAAAACGCCAGAATTCCAACCTCGATCATTTTTCCTCATAAAATTTGCAGCGATTTTACTGAATAAACTATCGTTTAGGGTGTAGTCTCTATCTACATCTGTTCATTCAATCTGAACTTTTAGCTTGGTACACTAGAACCCGTGTGGCTTATTGTGAGACTAGTAATCCTTCATAGCGTCACGAGACAGAACAGCACGGTGCCGAGGACTTTCCAGCACTTTGGACTTTTTAGAAGACGATGATAATACGGGAAAAAAAAATTCCAAAGAAAAATATTTTCTATAAATGCAAGCGAAGCCATTTCCGCGCATTACTTTGGGCAATTAAAGCTAGACTACACAAACAAACAAAAACACGAGAGGTGATTCAGTGCGCTTTTCAAAACGGTCAGTGATGTAGCACTTGAGTGCCTACGTAGGTGAATTAAAATTTCCAGTGACAAGCGGAATGCTCCCGATATCACTATCGAGAGCATTCCGCTCGTCCGCATAGCACTCATCACGAGTGAGAAAGAAACAACGTAAAATTAAGTAATTAGTGTATATTATAGATATCTCGCAGAGACGAAACTGTATTAATTATGGGAAAGTAGGTATAGAAGTCATTTGGGTGTAACAGGACTTATGACCTGTCTTTTTATGGTTGGCTTAAGTGATCACTTTACACAATTGTAACATTCGCCATTTCCACCCATGATAGAATATACCATGCTTATTCATTTTTTGGAAGTTGTATATATGTTCAAATTACGTGAAAAGCTTTCATATATGAGTTGTAAGCGCCTTTTCCATGCGGCCTGTACAAAGCCATTTTCATTCCCCTAAATCCCCACAGATGTCGCTAATGAGAAAATCTACATTGATTTTTTTTTTACGGAATTTTGGGAGCAATATACTTTATTGTGTGTAATGAAATTCATCCGAATACTTGCATTACACTAGGATACGCCAGGAAATATTATTTCCAATTTTTGTTCAATTCCTTTTTTACCAGTATTTACAATTCAGAATATTTTGAGTTTGTTCAAATCTTTCAGAACAGTGCTGGATTTATGTCACAGAGACATTTGTCTCTGTGACATAATGTCTCTGTGACATAAATCCAGCACTGTTCTGAAAGATTTGAACAAACTCAAAATATTCTGTATTATTATTAAGTTCTACGGGTTAAGTATTTTTATGTGTTATAGCTGTTTCGGCTTGTAAGGCCATTATCAAACAATAGATATACCACGTACAAACGACTTATTTATAAAATTTTATGTTACCCCTCCCCGTTTAGAATAATTAGATATTTGTGGTGAAGCCCTGTAGT
The DNA here is from genome assembly GCA_016648135.1 of Agrypnia vestita. Lineage (NCBI taxonomy): Eukaryota > Metazoa > Arthropoda > Insecta > Trichoptera > Phryganeidae > Agrypnia > Agrypnia vestita. The sequence continues at coordinate 1,684 of JADDOH010004546.1, forward strand.
AATGTTCGTTTTTTCCCGGGCACTTATCATTAAAGGTGTCTCGGTTAACGTTATGCTTAATTATCAAAATTCCCCGTTTTCTGCAAGTGTTATTTATAAATATTATTTTAATTTATGTCCTTGATTATTGGTTTTTTAAAGATATTTAGAAGTGGAGAGAAGATCGTTTTTTGTTGATTATTTAAAAGTTTAATATTTGGATTCTTTTTATATTTATTTATTTCTAGTTGCTCAAGTAAATTCATCTTAAAACCTTTTGTTTCTATATGTAAAGGTTTTGGTTCGTTGTCACCTTGCGGGACGTGGTTTTCATTTAATAAATGGGCCGCAAATTTTGACTCTAAATTTTTATTTTTATAGCAGCGCATGTGTTCCGCGAATCTAGTTAAAAAAGACCTTCCCGTTTGTCCTATATATGTGGCATTGCAATCTTTATGACTACATGTTAATTTGTATATGCCACTGTTTTCTAATTTAGGTGTTTTGCTTTTAGAGTTTTTGAGGTTTGTTCCTATATTGTTATTGGTTCTAAAGGCTATTTTTAAATCACACTTTTTAATTTCATTATCTATTTTTACTGAAGTTGGGCCGAAAAATTCTATGCATGCGTTGTTTATTATTATTATATTTCTGATTCGGGTGTATAGGATTAATTTTATTTTTGTATTTTTTGTTTCTAATCATTTTCTCTATGTCACTTATTCTATGGCCGTTATTAGTTGCAATTTTTTTGATAATTTCTATTTCGTCTGTATATGCTTTTTTACTTAGGGGAATACTGACGAGTCTATGCGCCATAGAGTGGTAAGCGGACAATTTATGGGACCATGGGTCCCATAAATTAAAGTTGACTTACAATAGAAGAACACAATCTGAGTCCGACCCTGGCCACACTCTCTGAAGAGAATGAACGCGCGTCTTGGAATATTTAAAAGTTCCAGATTTCCACGCTCACATTTAACCGACATCCAGTTATCCTGACTGATGTAGCGTGTTTCTTATCCGCGCTGACCCCCCGACTGGTTCGAAGCGGTTCCGCTCGATACGAGAAGCGGTTCTCTCGTCTGCAAGTGCCGCGCAAGTCGCTGCCAGCCGCTGAATATTGTTTTTAATCAAACATCGATATGTCACTGCTTTAATTTCCTCATTTCTGTCGCGTAGCAACGCAAAACAAACTCACGTCGGCAGCTGTCCGCAGGGGCGGATTCGGTGCGTAACCTTATTTTGTCAAGGGCGCCGAAAGGCGAGGGAGGCAGAAAGAATACCAGCCAATAGGAGCAGCTTGTTGGTCTTGTGGTTAGGACTCTCGCCTCGTGATCCAAAGATCGCGGGTTCGAATAAGGTTCGGGTACATATTTCTATGTGCTTATTTTTGTGCTGTATGTTTCACCCAAAAGGGAGTTTTCTTTTCCTATACCCTCAAGTTTCCCGACCTGTTTGCTCCCTACATCCTGTGTATCCTTTGTGCCTTTATATTTACTGTATTGAAATATTTTGGTGGTTTATGTATATTTTTAAATAATAAAGAAGTGAACTGACGGGACAATGAGGGCAAAATTTTGGATGGCAGCCGTGCGGCCCAATTCTGCTTTGCAGTGCTGGGTTGCACGGCTGCCTTTAGCGTTAAAAAATGCCAACCTGGCGGCGAATGAGTAGGACCGATATAGGAGCTTTTGCTTATAAAACGGTCCTGGGTAAGCGGTAGGTCTGCCCTCATTAGTACGAACCTCACACCAACCAGCAAGTTAGTCCTATTTTCATAACACAAGCGTTTAGCTTAATTTGAAAATAGTAAGAATATTGTATTTGACACGTGTTCGCTTCTCTGTTTAAAAAAAAGGCATAATGACAGATTTTGAAATAATCTTCTTTTATGTAGGTACGCGTCTACTACTAATACTAAGTAATAAACTAAGGTTTTACGCAAATAATTGCGTTTTCATCTACCTATTTTTAATTTCGCGCGAAAACGCCCGCAGCCGTCATTTCGTCTACGTGACGTCAGGCCTTGGTAAACATTGCATTGTGTCTTTGACACCAGTTGAAAGACACAGCGATGGGTACAAAGGCGTGACGTCGTTATATTCGGTGATCGTGCTTTCGCGGTGGCTGGACCAAAGTTATGGAACAGACTACCTAATAAACTGAGACAAACATACAGCTTACCACTGTTAAAAAAAAAACTAATGACGCATTTATTTAGACAATCCCATAGAATCAGACCACTACAACACTAGCTAATGTTTCCACTCCTATTGTGCACTTCGCGAAAACACCTAATTCTTCCAGGCACTCCCAACTATTATAGTATTAAACGTTAACTCCATTTCTTGCACGCCACCTAGTGAATAAGTAATAGTAAATAAGTTTTTTAGCAGTAAGTTGTTTTGTAAGATACTTTTCTGTGTAAAGCGCCCTTGAGGTGAGTAGGGGAGACCGTATAGTTTTGGGACACTTAAGACATTTTTTTTTTCGATTGAGTACCTAAATTCCAGGAAATGAAACTGCGCTTTGAAATAAATACCATCTATTAAATAATTTAATAAGTTTTTAAATAAACAGTTGTTTTTTTTAAAATATCATTTAAAATAATTTGGAAATAAATAAATTGTAATTAGACAAATTTTTCAGTTACTGGACACCGAAATTACAGTTATTGGACAAGCAACAAAAATGAAAGAGAAATGCAAGATTAATTTGTTTTCCAAATTAAATCATATAGTTTATCTACTGATTAATCACTTTGGTCTCCATTATCATCAGTATCCACATTGTAACAAATATGACATACACATAAGTTATCTGGCATATGAATTGCATGGCTTTTTGGAATACATCTGGCATGGAAAAATGTTTTCCATTGTGAATATTCGACTTTATTCTTCATTTTGATTGTCATTTCACATAATATAGAAATGACGTATTTTTTAATATTTTAGAAATATTTGGACGGCAGTTCAATAATAGTAAAAATGTCTTATTGTACAGTTATTAGACACCTTCTAACAAATACTTACATTACATTTATTGTTTTAAAATCAACGACATAATGTAATGGAATTCATATATTGATATACTAATTAACATTAACAATTAAATACTAATAAACTAATTCACAATAACCTCTAATAAATGTTAAAAATCGATCCAAAGTTTTTTCGTCAGCCAAGCAAGCAAACAAGCAGTCGCTACGAATTAAAAGAAAGGGAGTAAAAATGAATAAATTTATCTCCGTAACTGTTGAAACTTCACTCAATGTATAAAGAATATTTTCTACTCAGAATTGACAAAGAAGACTCCCCGGAGTTTTCGCTACCAGCTACGAAACATCCTGACAAAGGAGGAAAGACGACGAAACGCAACGAAGTCTCTGGCAGGAAAAATGTAAAGAAACCGCGACAGGAAAAGATTAGATAATTATTCCGGCCGGGAAGTAAGCGATTTTAAAATATTTATGACGTCAGCTGACAAGTGGATGTGTTGTTTATTCAAATTACGTGTTTATCACTCAAAACACTAATAGCACAAAACAGGTAAATTTATTTAAAACACGTCGCTATTATGTAAAACAGCCGGAGAAAATAGTTATATATATATAATATATACAAATTGGCCACCCGGTAGTTGCCGAGCGGCATTCTTCACAATTAGGGAATGCGATCCCGAGTCGGGATCGCCCTTTGGGATCCCTCGAGATTAGAATACCGATCCCTACCGATCGGGATCCCGAATTCTTTTGTGTTTTTTTTGTCTATAGAGCTGAATAGCAATTAACGACAATGCCTCGCATTTTTATATCAGCAATTTTAATAAAATGTTCATTTTTAATCATTGCATTAAAGTTTTTGTAGGCGTGTTTCCAAGCATCAATCAGTCAATGTAGTAGAGTAAAAACTACTAACTAGTAGTAGTTTTTATTACTATGTTAGGTTGATAAAATACACCAAAAGTATTTGGTATATTCAAAGCTATTTTCATTATTTGAATGTGACGTGAACATAAGTTTTAAGTACTCACTAAAAGCTCTATAGACACATACAAAACATACAAAAATGCTGATCAATCCCGATAATCGCGTCCGATTTTTCGGTTCGGGTTTGATCTCGTCAAATGCCTCGAGATCTCGCGGAATCGGGATTGCATTCCCTGTTCACAATGGTGGAGGTGGCCAAGTGTTCTTCTCCGGTCCATGGTAGGGCACTCGTGGTTGCTGCCGTCTGATGATGGACCGTTCCATCTAGTCAGCGATCTTCCCTCGACTTCTCCCTGCACCACCAGACTCCCGCAGCACCCGAATGACGTCTCGCATGCCCGAAGTATTTCAGTACTCTTATTTTTCTGTTGGTTATCGGACGCTAGCGATCATAATCATAGTAGGCTTCCTAGACTAGCAAACAGATACGAGCAACTTGACGTCTTTGCCACCAACTTTATAATGTCCAAACATATTTTAAAAGGTGTATTGAAAGATTACTAGTTTTTGTTAAATTGGACTTAAATAATTGATTTGTATTTGTTTTGATTGAGATAACTGGCTGTTATGTAACATTTTTATACTTTCCTTAAGCTTCTGCTTTGTTGTATACTTACTTTTTGCTTTAAATTATATTTATCCTTATATATTTGTATTTGTATTTAAAGTATTCATTCTATAAATGTATTATTGTTTGTAATATTGTTGTTTGTTATTGTTTGTAAACGGTATGTTTGTATGGTACTCTTAGGCTTTTTAAGAATTTTCGGATCGATTGCAAAATGATGGCCGGTATCCAGCGAATGCTAGACCAGTGCTGATTTTTCTGGATGACCGAGTCTGCATGCCCGTTTGTGCTCAATTATTCAATCAATTCATTTTCAATTTTTTTGACCATATTTTTGACACATCGGTACGCGAATTTGTATTGTGGAAGACGGTCGTTTCTCAACATTTATTTCCCGTAAAATGGAGCCGTTTGTTCTGTGAGTAGTCCATGGGAAGCATATCTTCCTCTTCTTCCTCCACCACTGTTTTCTCAGTATCCATATTTGTCGTGTGAGATACGTAATTGAAGGATTAGACTATGTGAGAGTACAACTGCCTTCAAAGTTGGCTTTTCACTCGTATATGTCATGCCACTGAGTTAAACTTGATTTGATGTGAGGTACAAGGTCAATTTTTTATCGTGGCACTTCGAGAATGTGTCGTGCACCAGTATCCGCTTAAAACTTTGTAATAAGTTAAATAATTAAGAATATTGTCATGTTTTCACGACGGTTCAGAATTGTCCTTTGTTTCTGAAGATTCGTTTTCAGCGGACATCTGTGCACAATAATTTAAGTGCCATGACCAAAAAATCGACAATGTAGGCTGGTGGAAATGAAACTGAAAATGATTTCGTAAAACTGCGTACTTATTTATATTTATTGTAACGAGGTGCTAAAAAGATTTGATAAAAGGAATTAACTAAAAAGAATACTCACTTTGTCACGCGTTACACAAAGAAGAATCTAAAACGGCCTGTAACCATCGATGGTTATCTGCAACCTTTGGGAAACGTCTACAAACGTCCAGAAATGCCTAGAAGCGACGAGAACGTTCTCTCAAACACCAGAAAAATCTAGGAGGTTTAATACTAGCATTTTCGGGTATAAATACAGCGCGGGAGTTGTTGTCGCGTTGATAGTTGAAATCGGCTGCGAAGTACGCGCATGTGCGCAGGACGACGCCTAATGTGGCTAGTCGTGAGGGAATCGAAGCGATGAACCGGAGTGAATAATCGAGCGAAGTACTTACCTAATTGGCGAATGAAATAAGCGATCAATACGTGAGAATCGGATGAAATGTTCTAGTGAATATTCAATAGGTGTAACCCAGCGACAATTAAGTGCTTAATTACGAGTGGTAATTGCGAAATAGTGTAATTTAAAGAATAGCGTTAAATTTAATAGTGTTAAGTGACTTTGTACATTGAATAGTTAATTAATCACTAATTAATTAATAAATGGCTAATTAGGAAATTTTAGTATGTCCTGGTTTAAATGACGCTACATAATCTGGAGTTCGCAGCGAACGCAGCTGTCAGTTCTGGCGGACAGATAGAAAATCCGGAGCATGGTCGAGCCGCTGGCTGCGTTCTGCCCTGGGTGGTGTTTCGATACTGCTTCCGCCAAATATTGCATACATCCTTACTCTTTTGGGCTTGCGCAAATCAAAGGTACACATGGCCACTCATGGTCATTCTCTTCCACCCTATTTAAGTGTACATCATATTTCACTGTATCCAAATTTTGTTCAATTGCGCTCTAGGATACCGAGGAAAATACAATCGCTCCATCCCACTCCCCCGCATATCTCGCTCTCTCTTGTGCCTGAAACGACATCTGCGTACATCGTTATTTAGGACTTGCACAAAATAAAAAGTATTTCTCCGTAAGCAAATTTTAAAAGAATGTACATCTCAGTATATTATCAATTACTTTAATCGATATGTAAATTACCTCTAAAATGACTAGGCCAGATTAACTGAACGCCTAAAATTGAAAAAATAATGAACAGACAGCTTTTCAGGGTCAAGTGATAATTAATGCATAATCGACAATAAAGCGTGTGTTGTGTAAACATGACGGCGTAATAACCCAAAAATCGATCGCTTAGTTTGAGCCATCGGCGGCCTTGAAAGGCCGAAACCCAAAAACGTGTTTGGCTTTGCAAAAATGTATTCATACGTCTGAATCCGTCAACGTGACATGAACTTCGTTATAATTATTCAAAATGACACAAAATATACCGCATCTTTGCATAAATATGTAAACTTATACACAAAATACAAAACAAAAGATTTCATTCGTAAGCGTCGCAGTTCCCGCGCTCTTTCTCTCCGAGGAAAACTGTCGGATAAAACAGGAAACGATTTTACCTACACGCCGCTTCTAATGAGCTTACGCTTTTTAACGTAAGATGGCACGCCCTTCTCCATTTCGTGTATGATGTCAAATGTCAATCCATTTCACGTTTTTCACAATGGATACATACCTCGCTGTTTTAATTAATATTTATCATTTTGCTTCGACTCGCAAGAGATTTTCTTTCTCTTCCGGAACGTGCAAATTATCGCGAGAATTTTTCAATTCAATGGGAACAACTCCAAGAGATATTTGCCGAGCGGGAATAAGAGCATGCTCATATTTTTTCTACGTTGGGGAAAATTGCTTAATGGCTTGTTTCTTTTTTGGGGGGATCGTTATGTTAATGTGAACCAATGAGGAATCAGATTCGTCAATTTTTTTACGATTATTTGATTTAAGTCGGTCGTATATTGTTAAGTTTTTTCTAATGGACAAAAAAAATTATTATTTTAGCTATTAACAATATTTTGACAGCTTCTTATTATAGTTGAGTATATTGTGAACTCTAGACTGTGAAAGTAGACTGAATGCGGTGGAAATGCGGCCACTAAGACGTTGTGTGGAAAATCTTTGTTCGATAGAGTGAGAAATGAACAAATTTGAATTGAATGTAATGCTGGCTGTAGTGTGGTAGATAGATTAAAGAAAAGAGTGCTAAGATGATTCGGTCATGTAGACCTTATGAGTGAGGAAAGAATAGTTAGGAACAATGATATATAATAAACTGTAGATACGTTACAAGCGTGAAATCTTGGCAACTCAAAGGTAAGGTAATTTCCTTACTTGCATTCGTTATCGAACGGACCTTCGTTGTGATCAGGCGCGGAAAAAGTAACAGAGTATCGTACACTATTGTAAGAATGAGTATGTTATTTTAGTCTCCGTGACTTCAAATTACTTTATTTTTACGTGATTACTTGATTATGTTATCTATTGTCTCTTTCAATGCAATATTTGCTACATATGAAAGCCGGCTAGTATGGGAATAACGTGTCTATATTGTAATACGTCAATGGTTAGGAAAATATATGGCAAAAATAATAGAGGGCGACCGCGAAAGACCTGGCACGATCAGATAGGTAGGTACTACAAGTACTGGAGGATGGCACTGTTAAAAGCGTCAACAACCGCAGAACGCGTATGAGAAAATTTATGAATGTAGCGGAAGCAAAAGTGCTGTGTCAAGATAGAAGAATATGGCGTTCTGTCCTCTCGGAAACAACGTGATGGTTAGTTATAGAGATGTGCCGATTATGTCAAGCCGATCCGGTTTATTTTAGAATTTTTATAAATGTTATTTTTTCAGTACATCATGTACATGTAATGTAGGTTGAACATTACTTAGTCTGTTAATAAAAAAAAAATCCTACTCTTTTATTTAAATAAGAAGAAATATTTATAAATGTTTATTGAAGATAAGAATATATTTATTATGTTATTTTGTTTGTTAATTACAATACTAATTTTGTTTGATAAATGTCATAGATATTTTTTCTTTACAGTTAAGTAATTTTAGGGACTGATTAGTTGATTACCAAAGGAAAAGTTGCTTTACATTTCAAAATGTGTAGGACTGATTCTAAAATAAAAATATCAATTAACAATTAAGGTTTTTATTTAATTTAATTCCCCCTATACAGGGTTATTTGTAAAACATTAATAACCTCGCAGGAATATATTCGTACCTTGATTATGAGTCGAAAATGTTCAAGCTATTATGACCTAATATCAATAGTTACGGAGATATGCGCCATCAAATTTTGCTTTTTTTTCACATTTCTGGCTTATTTTTTGTAAAACGTTGGACTATCATTATAGTAACTCATATCGATTACGAAAAATTTATTCGTTTAAATACAAGTTAAATAAAATGATAAAAACCCTGAAAAAAAATCCAATTGGAATGTTTTCCAATTGGAATTCGAAGGTTTTTGTTTTTTTATTTGACTTGTATTAAAGGGAATGAATTTTTCATATTCGATATAAGTTACTGTAATGATAGTCCAATGTTTTACAAAAAATAAGTCAGAAATATTGAAAAAAAAATTTAAACTTTGATGTCGCATATCTCCATAACTATTGATATTAGGTCATAATACCTTGAACATTTTCAACTCATAATCAATGCAGGAATATAGCCCTGCGAGGTTATTAATGTTTTAAAAATAACCCTGTATACATTTTATTGAGAAAATGGCCGGATAGTCGACTTTTCCAACTAGTCGGAACATCTCTAGTAAGTTAGTCAGTTAGTTCACAATATCATATTCCTGAAACCTCATAGCAGCCCTGCAAAATATTGTTTTAACGCTACCTACTGCATATTTTATGTCGCCAGGTGTTTGTTGCTTATTGCAGGATACTATGTGCTCATTGCCTACAATATTATTTACAACACATTCTGGTCTATTCTAATTGGTTTGGGTTATCTTAACAATCACGTCTTGATCAATATTATATAATATTAAGCGATTCCTCATTATTGCGGTAATGAATGTTACGTCATATAAATACTAATCATTTTGTTTCAATATACATCTATTTATTTTTACTCCCTTTATATTAACTCGTGGCGTCTGCTTGTCTTCTTGTCTGACGAAAAAACTTTGGATCCATTTTAAACCCCTTTCCCGTGATCCAATCGAGCTGAAACTTTGCAGACTCGTGGCGACGATCAAGAAGATCTGTCAAATTTTCGTTGAAAAAAATTAAAACATTTTTTATTTTTCAAATTTTGAATGGTTTTCAACGCGTCTGGTAGACGGGAAACGTGATTATAGTATAATGTTGGATTTTTGGAAATTTTTTATTACACCCTTTCGTAGCGTCGCCCGACCGAAGCCCAACGCGTAGGTTAGGTTAGGTTAGAAAAAAAAAGTTTCAACTAGTAAATGAGAAAGGGAGTATAATAAAAACTTGGTTTTTACGGGTTATTTTTTTCAACATTTAAATGTTTAAATATTAAATCAAATCAATATTTCCGGTGTACGGATAGAAATATTGACATATTGACATTTCTCATAGAAAATAGAAAATTACATTTTTTGTCTTTGGATAGGGGAGATAATTATCTAATTAATAATTTCATATTATAACGTATATTATATGAGACTGGGTCTTAACATGATCGTGAGTAAAACAAAGTTCATGGTGTTTAGTAGGCAAGATCACGCGGGAGCACGCCTCACATTGAATGGGGCTGGTATAGAGAGAGTGACAAAGTTTAAATACCTTGGAAGTATCCTAGCGGAAGACCTCGACCCAGAAACCGAAGTCAAATGCAGAATTGAAGCATCGCGAGCTGCTTTTAACAAAATGAGACAGATATTCTGCGATGACAATCTTAATCTGAAACTTCGACAGCGACTGGTCAAATGTTATATATGGTCAGTCCTGCTGTACGGAGTGGAATCGTGGACCCTCAAAGTGAGTAGCATGAACCGGCTGGAGGCGTTCGAAATGTGGATACATCGGAGATGCTCCGGATACCCTGGACGGATATGGTCAGCAACACAAGAGTTCTTCAAAGAGCTAGAGTGAATAGAGAGTTGCTGACAAATATCAAAATCCGAAAGGTATCGTATTTGGGTCATGTGCTCAGAGGAGAAAAATACGAATTGCTCCACCTGATTCTTATGGGCAAGATAGAGGGTCGTAGAGGTGTTGGAAGGAGACAAATTTCCTGGCTCCGCAATATACGCGACTGGACGGGCATAAGAAGTGTTGGAGAGCTGTTTCGTGCTGCCCAGGACAGGGACGATTTCTCTCGGGTGGTAGTCAACGTTGGGGGGACCTGACATGACACCAAAAGAAGAAGAAGAACGTATATTCGAGCGCATCTTAAAAGTAATTGTATAATATTATAATGCCGTGAATATTGACCCCTTAAGTTTGACCCCTTAAGTAATTCAATCAATCAGAAAGCTCTAAAACATAAACTTACAAAGTCAAGTTATTAACAAATTGTGAATAACTTAATGTTTGTTTACGTTTTAGAGCTTTCTGATTAATTGAATTCATTAATTTCTATCCAGTCTAACCTAAAACGACAACATCGATGGCATTACAATGTTGTACAATAACTGTAATCGATATATTATCGATTATTACATTATAATATCGATTATTACGTAGAGGATTACATATATAATGATTTATACCAATGACACAAGTGATATAGTAATGCGTGCACTCATAAGTGGTGATTTTCATTGAACTGAAAAATATATACAAAATATTCGCATTTTATTTCAAAAATTTTTTAAATCATCCTCATTTAGAAAATGGAAAAGATATTGCTGAACATTTGGAATAAGGAAACAGTTATTGGATAGGAAGTTACGGATGGACATTCGAAATTATTATTTTTTGTTTTGAGATTATATTGTGTATTTAGGTAACCTATCTATTTTATATAGGGTTATTTGGAAAACATTAATAACCTCGCAGGACTATACTCCTGCCTTGATTATGAGTCGAAAATGTTCAAGCTATCATGACCTAATATCAATAGTTAAGGAGATATGCGACATCAAAGTTTACATTTTTTTTTCAATATTTCCGATTTATTTTTTGTAAAACGTCGGACTATCATTACAGTAACTTATATCGAGTATGAAAAATTCATTCCCTTTAATACAAGTCAAATAAAAAAATAAAAACCTTCGAATTCCAATTGGAAAACATTTCAATTGGAATTTTTTCAGGGTTTTAATCATTTTATTTAAGTTGTATTGAAACGAGTGAATTTTTCGTAATTGATATTAGTTACTGTAATGATAGTCCAACGTTTTACAAAAAATATGTCAGAAATATTGAAATAAAAATGCAAATTTTGAAGTCACATATCTCAATAACTATTGATATTAGGTCGTAATAGCTTGAACATTTTCGACTCATAATCAAGGCAGGAGTGTAGTCCTGCGAGGTTATTAATGTTTTACAAATAACCCTGTATACATATACAGGGTGTACCAGAGTTAGCAGCAGAAACTTGGCCGGTAGATTCCTGACTATGTTATGAGTCTAAAATGTTGAAGCAACCATGACCTAATATCAATAGTTACGGAGATATGCAATATCAAATTTTGCATTTTTTTCAATATTTCTGACTTATTTAATGCAATAAGTTGAACTATCATTACAGTAATTTATATTATGAAAAATTCATTGGCTTCAATACAACTTAAATAAAGTGATCAAAAACTTGTAAAAATAATTTTTTTTCGCAAGGTTTTTAACATTTTATTCGACTTGTATTATATAAAATTAATTTTTCATAATTGTCTTACGTTACTGTAATGATAGTTCAACTTTTTTGCAAAAAATAAGTCGGGAATATTGAAAAAAAATTCAAACTTTGATATTGCATATCTCCGTAACTATTGATATTAGGTCAAGGTTGCTTGAAAATTTTAGACTCATAACATAGCCAGGAATCTACCTGCCAAGTTTCTGCTGCTAGCTCTGATACACCCTACTACTATATGTATATACGAGTATATCTATCTATACCTATAAAACTCAATGTCTGTCTGTCTGTCTGTCCTTCTGTCTGTCTGTCTGTCTGTCTGTTCTCTATACAAATCCACACCGTTTGTCCGATTCGATTAAAATTTTGCATACTTATGCTTTAGGATCTAGCGGGTAACATATTTCCCCCTATTCTCTTACCCCTTCCCCTCCCCCTAAAATATTTTCAATACAAATCTATACCGTTTGACCGATCGGTCTCAAATTTTGCATACTTATTCTTTAGGACCCGGCAGGTAACAAAGGCAACATTCCGCCCTATTCTCTTGCCCCTTCCCCTCCCCCTAAAATATATTCGATGCAAATCTGTACCTTTTGACCGATCGGACTCAAAATTTGGAAACTTATTCTTACGGACTCGGCGGGTAACATGTGAGACATTTCCCCCTATTCTTTTAACCCTTCCCCTCCTCTGACATATTTTCGATGCAAATCTGTACCGTTCGAATCGAAACTTTGTTCATTATGTACGTATATTTAAACTGAATCATTTTTTTCGATTACGGTTTGTGACGCACGCATCTCGTCTCTGAACTTTCATTGAACTTCGATGTAGGAAATGTGCACTGGGACGATAAATCCTTCAGGTTGCTATAGACGTACCACTATAACTAGGGGTGCGAGGGAAGGCGTCCCTATCGCGTAACAGAAGTTGCCAGGGTGTAAATTTATTACACAATACATAATGTACAGAATGTCCTGTGACCGGTGTCGTATTAAATACAGAAATTTGGTCGGGCAGCACTAAAGAAACCATGCAGTAATGGCGGCCGTTCTATCTGTAAACTGTCAGACGGTAATATCGTTCCATTATTCGCTTTTTCAGCTTCGCGAAACTTTAATACTTCATTGGCAATTGTTCTTGCACCATCCCGGACTGTTTAGGATGTTTTGGACATGATAATTCAGTGTATATTGGTAATCAAGATGTCACAGCTCGCGCTCAAAGACGAGAATGAACTGAATGACAGGGCGAGGGGTTGGGCTATGTGCTCCAGGGTTTCCAGGGCGATACAGAGATGGCGACACGATCTCTCCACGGGAGATATATTAGCGGCATAAATAATATTTCGCAACTCATAAAACTAATAAAATAATCATAAAACAGGCATGCTTTAAGTGGTCAGACAGGGCCGGCGCAGTAGAATTTTATAAAACTTAAAAAAAAAAATAATTTAAAATCGTTATAAAAAAATGCAGTTAGTAGCGGCGTAATTTATTGGCACATTTCGCACTTTGAAATTTTTATTTTTAAATAATAATTAAGGTGTCTTTAAAAAAAAACCTTTTAATTAGTGAGTAAGGCCTCAAAATACGGAAATAGATAGATAGAATACACTGTTTTAAGTCATTTCTTTATATGAATAGAAAGCGTTTTAAAATCAACAAAATACCTAAAAATTTATTGCAAATCAAAACATTACTTTATTAATATTGAACATTTCTTAATTATCTTAGTACGGATTCAAGATAATGAAGTAAACTTATACTTATAAAAAATATATAAATATATAATAAGGTACATATAAATATTCATTAAAAGTTTGTCTCGCCTGGGACACTAAAAACAATTTTTTTGGCTGCGGCCTGTCGATTAATACTTATATTTTCTTAATTATTGTAAATAATGTTCAGTTTATTACTTTTATATAAGAGCAAGGGTTCTATCTAAGTTATTTACCTAAAAAGAAGCATTGTTGTTGATTATTTGATATGTTTGAGTTAATAATTTTATAATTGCCACAAAGATTAAGATATTTTTTATGTTGAGTAAGCAAAATAGGCATCCAAAAACTTTACTAAGTAAAAGTATTCCTTTTTGAAATTATATTACATTTCAAAAATAAATATAATTAATCATGATATAAGATTATGTTGATTAAGTTAAGATAGGCATCTAAAGACTTTATTAAGTAAAATTGTTCCTTTTTGAATATATACTACTTTTAAATCATAAATATATTTAATCATGATACTAAACTGTGTTTATTTTTTATTAATTACGTATTTTTTTCATTTGGTCCAATTTAGGATCCTGGTGGTCCAATTTAGGATACTGGTTGCGTTGGACTGAAGGACAACCTTCACTAAACGATTATTTTTTAATAGTTACGACTGCGCTACGATGACAACAGATTGTTATCATCTAGCTACTGAATCAAGCTAAATTTTGAGCCATTATACATCTTAAAGCTTGAAAGAATTTAGTGATATGTATCATTATGTCAAAAGTGGTCCAATATAGGTTACTCTCACCGACATTACGATATAAATTAATAATAAAAACCACACTTTCGTAAAAAAAAAACGCGAAATATGCATTTGCAGTGAATGTCCAGCTCAAGTTATATCATGCTAGAACAGTTTTTGCCTATTTTGAGTCTTAATTTTTAATTAGAACGGCTGTCTCGATGAACAATACTTATCTTAAAATTATAGTCGTAGGGTAAGATCACGAAATTTATGACAGTTACAATTATGTTTGTCCTATATGTTGATTTTTTCATCATGTTAACACATTTAGCCAGAAAATATTATTAAATGTTAGCTAGTATCTACCTTATTTAATTAATTACTCCCTTTATATTAACTCGTGGCCTCTGCTTGCCTGCCGTCAACAAAAACTTTGGATCGATTTTTGACCCTTTTCCCGTGATCCAATCGAGCTGAAACTTGGCAAGCAGACTCGTGGCGACGATCAAGAAGATCTGTCAAATTTTCATTTAAAAAATATTAATTATATAACGTCGCGGAATATTTTCTAAATTTGAATTACTCCGTCGGTATACATAATAGGTACTTCACTACGAATGTCGAAAATCTAAATTGACTGACAAATGTCTTTAGAATTTAATCTTCAAAGCATGAAGTGTCTTATCAAAGCTCAAAACATATGACATTTTAGAAATATATTAAATTCCTGTAAGTTTAGTTTTATGTTATATGTTTTAATTCGTCTTTAATTGTTATTATATTTTACAAAGAAAGGGAGTATAATAAAAAATTGGTTTTTATGGGTTACTTTTTTTTTTAAATAGTACCTACCATTCAAAATTATTTTCATGTTTTTATTACTGGTTTTGTTGATTAAGCAATGAAAAATAAAAAACAATTTGATGATATTTTCGATATCAATCTTCTTCTTCTTACGGTACCATCTCCTATCGGAGGTTGGCGATCATTCTGGCGATTACGATTTTATTTACCGCCGCACGGAACAACTCAGTCGAGTTACACTTACACCCTCAAATTATGCAGCCATGAGATGCGGCGTCTTCCTACGCTTCTTTTACCACTTATTTTCCCCTGGGTGATGGGTTGGTTTGAACTATACTTTGGTCCTTACAATGTATCCGAGGTACTCCAACTTTCTTATCTTGATAGTTCCGCAGCACTTCTCAATCTTTTTTCATACGCAGGAGGACTTCTTCGTTGGTCACTCCATCCACCCAGGAAACTTTCGATATGCGTCTATAGATCCACATCTCAAAAGTCTCGGCTTTGCTGATTAGTTTTTGGTTAAGTATGAAATAAAATAAGTGTGAAATAATGAAAAAAAAGAATGAATCCAATAGGCTATGAAATGCTCAAATGCCCAATGAAATAGATACTTGACAGAATGTTTTTATATCAGTAGTTTCTTTTTGAAGTTTTTTTATGTAGTATACGTCTGATTCATTGATCTCAAATGTTTCAAACTGTGTGCCCAAAAGACAGTTCTGCGTGATACACTTTTTTTTAAATCCGAAATGATTTTACTAGTTTAACTGCTTTAAAAATTTCACATCTCTTCAAATGCGTTTGTCTCAGAACTCGTTTTTATGACTAAATGCCGTATGTCATTATATCCTAGATATATTATAGAGCATGTCAAAAATTACGGTTTATTTTATTACTTTAACTATTTAGCGAGTTTTGTAAAAATTTCACTTCATGGGTCATGGAACCAAGCTCAGAAATTTCAAATTTTTAAGTAAAATATTTGTTATAAATGCCAGATGATAGCTTTGTTGTACTAGTGGCATGATCTTCTGTGTATAGTTTTCTGGGATATTTTGCCGTGTATATGTGACCTCACTGGCCACGTGCGTGCTGTTTGTCCCACATACACGTATGTGGGATAAACAGCACGCACGATTTCAAAGAGAGTTGATGAGCATAAAAGAGCAAGCAAACTCGGGCACCCGGAAAAATCGGCATTGGCTGAGCACTTTCTAGATACGGGCCACCTTTTATCATTTGAGCCGAAAATCTTAGGAAAGCCCAAAAGTCACCACACGCGCCTGGTCAAAGAAGCAATTGAAATATACAAGCACCCGGTAAACATTAATAGGGATGACGGTCTTAAGTTAAAAACCTCGTGGTATTAAATCAAATCGACGATCCGCACAGTCCGACATCCGTTAGTAGAT
Organism: Agrypnia vestita; assembly: GCA_016648135.1. Classification (NCBI taxonomy): domain Eukaryota; kingdom Metazoa; phylum Arthropoda; class Insecta; order Trichoptera; family Phryganeidae; genus Agrypnia; species Agrypnia vestita. The sequence continues at coordinate 18,513 of JADDOH010004546.1, forward strand.
ATACAACACACTTCATCAAGAAACACACACCCTGCTTTCGACACGGTACTACAATCCAGTACTTAACATAATACAAACATGGAGACACCCTGACTTCGGTACAGTATTGCAAGGTAATACTTAACCTATACATCACACAAACTCATTACGTCAGCCCTGATGATGGACCCTGCAATGGGATCCAAAACGTTGGCCAGTGAGGTCGCATATACACGGCAGAATATCCCAGAAAACTATACACAAAAGATTCTGAACGGCCGTGATAACCGAAGGACATTTTTAGTGGCGTGATATGTAGGAAGAACATAATAATATATTTTATTCATTTCAAGTGTCTATGGTGACCGAGATCTTTAGTGTATTCTGCCCCACTAAGCTAAAAAGCATTATCTCCGTTAAACACATATTACTACTACGGATAATAAGCTTCGTTGAATATAATTTTACTTTTTTTATAACCCTAGTGACCGTGCCGCGAAATATACAAATTGCAGATTACTTCGATCAAACGTCGAGAACTAACGCTCTAGGTTCCTTTGAAGAAGGGATTTTGTCTACCTGGGATCCTTCGCCACTTGATTCAACGAGTTGTTGATTACATTTCGACATAAACAGATTAAGAATATTTTGAGTTTGTTCAAATCTTTCAGAACAGTGCTGGATTTCTTGTCACAGAGACATTATTAATCAATTAATGTACATTATAGATGTCTCACAGAGAGGAAACGGTTTTTTTTTTTTTTTTAATTTAAAGACTAACGACAGGTCAGAATGACCCTAATGAATAGTCATTTAGGACAAGGTGATTAGTACAGTTACCATTAAAATAAAACATTAATACATTATACAATATAAGTATTCTACAATAAGTGATTACAAGATGAAGGAAGTTCACATTTTCCATACGACATAATATTATGGAATTTTATGGAAAAGTAGGTATAGAAGTCTTTTTGGGTGTACATAGGACTACGACCTATCGTATGGTTGATTTCTCATTAGTGACATTAACGATATTATAATAATTAGCGACATCTGTGGGGATTTAGGGGAATGAAAATGGCTTTGTGTAGGCCGCATGGAAAGGTGGTTACAACGCACATATGAAGCGTAGCATGCAATTCAAATATATACAACTTCCAAAAATTAGTAGGCATGGTATATTCTATCACGGGTGGAAATGGCGAACTTTAAATTGCGTAAAGTGATCACTTAAGCCAACCATAAGATAGGTCGTAAGTCCTATGTACACCCAAAAAGACTTCTGTACCTACTTTCCCATAAAAAATACAGTTTCGTCTCTGTGACATATGTGAATGGTACCCACCGTTTACCCAGGACCGTTATAAGAGCAAAAGCTTCCATATCGGTTCTACTCAATCTTCTCCAGGTTAACATTTTTTTTCTACTAACAAGCAGGACCGTGCCGCTCCGCACCGGATGTGTAAACCGTTACGAAGCGGCACTGCCGCTCAATCAAAGCCATTCATTGTCCCAACCTATAGATACGTTTTTATTAGTAATAAACTTAATTAATATACATATAACAATAATTAATATACATATTGCATGTATGTCATCGTAAGCAGATACATATTATATAAATAATAATAATATGAAAATAAATGAAAAAAAAGTAACCAAAGCAAAAAAAACAGTGTATAAGGAATAAAACATTGATACATATTTAAAAGAAGACGAATCCCACTGGAGGTGGCAGTGGATGGCCCAAGTCAGACTGACAACCCCGTAGTTGGGAAAAGAAAAAGAAAGACAATACGAAAAGAAAACACAATGTGATATCCGACTAGGAAGGCTCAGGACCTGCAGATAATCACTCAGTGCAAGAACAACATATTAATACAACATGAACAGAACATAATATTAACTAGATCCCCTCAGAATTTCCCAGCGAGTCACCCACACACAAGTGAACTGTCTGAAGCATCCAAAGTTCCTCGCATTCTTTACGAGGACGTCCGCCCTCATTCATTCATCCGAAACTCAGTCAAACCTTCAACATATCTGTGAGACATCTATAATATACATTAATTTAAACAGATTTGACGCCCCCAGTGCGGCGCCCTGGGCAGTGGCCCGGGGCCGCCAGCGCCGCCGCCGGTCCTGGCCAGAGCGGAATCTGAACTATTCCCGCGAGCTGAGCGGCCGCGCGTGGAACAGGGGTCGTGAATCAAAATGTAATGTGCCTAGTTTTTAATAATGTTTTTCTGGTAAGAATTTCTCCTCCAAATCTTGTTTTTCTTCCCGTTCCTCTGCCCCGTCCCGGGCCGGGATTTTCAACCCGTTGTTTTCACTGTGGAAAAAAAAAGACATTTCGGCGGTAAACGCCCGACTGTTATAGTTCTTTTCATGTAAGCTTGCAATTGAGTCAGTGTGGGTGCAGTGCATAACACGCGCATTATTGCGTTTACGAATACGCCCCTCTCGTATCCGTAAACTTAACACAACGAGACAATGCGCGTATTACGCACTGTACCCACACTAACTCAATTGCAAGCATGTATGAAAAGAAAAGAAAGATGAAAAGAGAAGGAAAAGACGGCACAAGACAACGTTTTTAAGACTTGTGAATGGGAATATCTGCACCTCGCACAAGTGGAGTACAAAATTACTAGCGATATATCGACCTCCTAGTACAAATAAAACGATATTTTTTTATGTAAGTTTCGAAATTCACTGCAAACTATTGAAAATACTATTAAATTAAAAATAATTCACGAAAAAATATTAGCTTACTACTGGGATTCGAAATAATTGCAAATAATAAATTGCAATGTAATTTCAACTACCGTATCAAATAAGTGGATAGCTCTATGGACAAAAATAAAAATTAATCAATTATTCACGGAAACATAGAGGATTGCTATAGCATAGTGGTCAGAGCACCGGCCCCGGAAAGGAGGTGATCTGGGTTCGAATCCCAGTAGTAACCTTATATTTTTTCGTGAATTAGATTTTTCTGTATGTCTTTCTAATTGATTAATTAATTTGGTTTTACTTCATTTTAATTAATCAAGAACTTTGTATAAACCACATGGATTATGTTTACGTCTATCGGTTTCAATGTTACTGTATCTTTGTTGCGTCCATCTTGACGAAGATACAGTGGTACCGTAACTGATAATCGTGGAGTTGCTCAAGTTTAGCAGCTGCATTGGCTTCGCCTGCCGGAGCGTATAAACTTAAAACTATTTCTGATGGTGTACACAAGTCTTCAAAGACATGCACCACAATATTTGATGGACCTCTGTATCCCGGACAGCATCACTGGAAGGCTGCTCACACCGCGGTCAACTAATCGGAGGCACTCTGCAAGCTGGTGGTACCATGGGACCTGGAGCCACCAAGTTTGCGGAACGTGCTTCCAGCTTTGCGCGCCCAGCTATGTGGAATCAGCTGCCTCCAGTGTTGCGGTCCATGGAAAATACAGATTTTTTGAAGAAGATGCTAAAAAATCACTTAAAAAAAATAAATTATAAGAGACACTAACAGGATAATAGGTACATGATAATCTGATAATAAACATTATAGTGAAGACTATGCCCATTATCCCAATTACAAGGGTCTTCGGCACGCTCTCTAGTAACATGTATTTTTGCATTTAAGTATATTTCACATGTACATTTATGTGTAATGTATATTTAGTGTTTGAATGTAGTGCGATTAGTATTTAATGAATAATTGATTTAATGGATCTATAGGTTCAGGTCATCGTTTAGAAAATGGATGTTGTGTATGAGTGAGTTTTTGAACGAAGATAAGGTATCTGCAAGAATATTAGCATCAATGTTAGGGTCAACACAATACAAATTATATGTGCGACACAACCTTGTGATGGGAGAAAAGTAACCGACATTATTAGTGTGCTGGCTTATTCTAAAGAACTCCGGGTTTCTTATACGGGGTTTAACATGCAAATTTATATCAGATAGAGAGAGAGAATCAATAGCTCCGCTGAGAATCTTGTGTAGCACAACGAGATCGGATATTTTCCGTCGGGACTCAAGTTTGTGCGTCTTGAAAAAGGCAAGTCGATCTTCGTAGCTGTGAAGGTTGTTGTGTTGACCAGCTTTGTATGACAAAATACTAAATAATAGAAACTTTTTCTGCACTCTCTCGATTCTCGTAACATGTGTTATAAGGTGATGGTGACTTCGAGATGTCGCACCTGTAAAGCGCCCTTGAAGCGTCTTTCGCGCAAAAGTGGCGCTATAAAAATTATCACAAACATACTTCTAGTGGTTTATACAAATTTCTTAATTAATATTATAAAATTAATAAGATTTTACTTCGTATTTCCGTTTGTATTATTTTGTACTCTTTCATGTTTCGATTTTTGTATTTTCTTCTTTGGAGTTCAAAGTTTCTTATAGGTCGACCGCAGTCAAAAGACCGTTCCCTAGCTTTGTCCGGTACGAAGAAAGCGGGGGAAAGTTGCCTGGCAAGCCTGTTTTACAAGCCTCAATATGATATTCCAAATAAATACATGTTTTTTAGTTTAAAAAAGCTTACTTACTTAACATACAAACTTCTTTTGTGTTCATTTTTTGCATCGTAACAATACGCATATTTTTTGCGCACATTCTTTTGATTGCGGTCTGGCTATAGTTACCGGTATTTTGAAATTTATTCGGCCCGATTCTGAAAATAACAATGTCTGGATCTTTAAGATCTTTATCCCAACACTTAATAGACGATAATAAACGATAATAAAAATTAAAGATAAACGAGACATAGCTTTACGCCGGTGTTTGTTTCTGTAAGTTTCTATATATGATAGATATAGAGGGAGGGAGAAAGATGTAAATTGTTATCTGGTGAATGGTACCCACCGCTTACCCAGGACCGTTTTATAAGCAAAAGCTCCCAAATCGGTCCTTCTCATTCGTCTCCAGGTTGACATTTTTTTAGCTACAATGCAAGACCGTGCTGCCCCGCACGGGTCGTATAAACCGGTGCGAGGCGGCACGGCCGCAAAAACAAAACCATTCACAGACCGACACCGTTAGCTACGTCTTTATTGCATAAAAGAAATACATAAATAAATTCAAGAACAAAGAAAAGGTAAAATAACAAAATAAGAAAAATAATACAAAATAATAAGAAATAATACAAAATAATACAAAAATAATACAAGAACAAAGAAAAGGTAATAACAAAAGAAGAAAATAATACATAGTAGACGAATTTCTTTTTGTAAATTGTTATCTGTCAAATGTCAAGATGGGAAGATTTGAATACGCGGTAACGCCGAACGTGGTCATGACAAGTTTAGCCATAATATTTCATCTGGACGCTGTGGATGAAGAAATTAATACGATTGTAAGAAACAATCTTTCTTATATCATCTTTAATACAGTGTATTTGAGCCGTAGAATTACAAAATCCGCTCTGGACATTTTTAATTTTTATTAGCGTCTATTAAGTGTTGGGATAAAGATCCAGATATTGTTATTTTCAGAATACGGATGATTTATAGGCAATGGAATACATATTTACCGGTAAATTGTTTTTTCGAAAGCCGGTTACACGCGCTCTGTTATCGTCGGAAAATGTGCGCGTTTTAAAAACCGGGCCGACCTCTGACGGAGCAGGCATTGTAATACGAAACAATTTAACTGTCAGACGCGCATGATGGACGAGGTCTCCGTGAGGGCGGGGGGGGGCTGCTTCATTCTACCCCCGACCAGCGCTTCCAACGCGCTACACTTTGATGGCTCCGTTAATACTCCACACACATCTCTACCCATGTACACTGATATACGTTACTAGCGGACTATACCCGGCACACAGATTGTGTTAAAATATTGATATACTATACTATTATACTATTTATTATTATTTTTCTTGTATTTTTTATTATATTATGCATTCTTTAAGCTTCTGCTTTTGCTGTATAGGTACTTGCTTTTTACTCCCTTTCTTTGAACTCGTAGCGTCTGCTTGTCTAGTTGTCGTCTTGTCTGCTTATCTGACGAAAAAACTTTGGATCGATTTTTAACCCCTCTCCCGTGAACCAATCGAGCTGAAACTTTGCAAGCAGACTCGTGGCGACGATGAAGAAGACCTATCAAATTTTCGTTAAAAAAATTTTTAGAAATTTTAATGATTTTTTCAAATTGGAATCATTACCAAAGTTTGATTACTAACAACGGCGGCCCGATAACGTCGCGGAATATTTTCTAAATTTGAATTACTCCGTCGGTATACATAATAGGTACTTCACTACGAATTTCTAAAATCTAAATTGACTGACAAATGTTTTTAGAATTTAATCTTCAAAGCATGAAGTGTCTTATCAAAGCTCAAAACATCTGACATATTAGAAATATATTAAATTACTGTAAGTTTAGTGTAATGTTATATGTTTTAATTCGTCTTTAATTGTTGTTATATTTCACAAAGAAAGGGATTATAATAAAAACTTGGTTTTTATGGGTTACTTTTTTTATAATTTTTTTTATTAATCACATTTTGAGATAAAAGTCCTTTATTAATTTACGAACTTTGCATACTAAAAAAACCGGAAATTTTAATGAATATTTCGATTAATGATAATATATTTAAAAAACGATTTTTTTTTTTGGTAAGTCAACTATTTTACCAAACATCATAAATTAATTAAAATATACCGTTATTAATAAAAGTATGCTGTCTAATTGCTTAGAATTCATACAGTTTTTGTAAAAAATTTATAAACAATATGTCATTTTCCGAACTAAAATAAATTTTATACTTCTTTTGACTTTATATCAGATAGTACACAATTTCTTACAGAACGGCCGTATTTTGAAATAATTTATCCAGCAGGAGAGATGTTTCCGATTTTTTTTTACTCTAGAAAATTATTAACTCGCATTTTGACACCCCTGATATTTTGTGTGTGTATATGTTTCATGCGCCTGAAAGAGCTACTCGAATACCTACACTATTTTATTGTGACAACACTATAACCGACTCGCATTTTAAGTCTCTTGTACCCAGACTGCATAGCCTAGGTAACACCTATGCGCATATCTCTGATATTTTTAATTCCAGTTTAGCACAATATAAAGATTCGCTACTAAAAACTCTACACCCTGCCGTCCTGAATTCATAATGCAATCACTAACAAATTATTATACCTATTTGTTTAACCTTGTATGTTCTTCACATCTCCTTTTTCTAAATAATGTTTTATCTTATATACTTCACACCTCCTTTTTCTATATTACTGTTATAACTTTAAACAACTATCTATACTGTGTCAATTCTGTTATTTTTTGCTGTTCTACTCTTTGGATTTCTTGTATAATATCATGTAAAAGGTACTTGTGTGCCGTATATTACTATTTACTATGGAAATAAATGTATATTACTATTTTGGCATCTTTACAGTTATTTCATAACACTGTTATGTAGTCAATTTTGTCATTTCAAGATTGACAGGATTGAAATTAATGAACTCAATCATTCAGATGGCTCTAATGTTAAATTATTCGCAAATTGTGGATAACTTAACGTTTGTTTACGTTTAAGGGCTTTCTGATTGATTGAATTCATTAACTTCTAACCTGTCAAACTTAAAACGACAAACTACCGAAATATCGCAATAATAATATAATATCGAAATATGGCAATATCGCCTGTCTCAGAATAACCAAAAACCCTCATATTTAAGTAATTTTGCGAATTTCCGCAAATAGTTGCATTTATGCTTGTGAGGATAGTATTGTATTCAAGATAGATTGTTACTGATTTATACCCTGAGATAGTATTAAGGGACTGATAAACATACTTATTATTGGCACGTGAGCATGCGCAGTAATGACCTTCTTGATCCATTGCTATTTAGTGGCATGTGTGCACGCATATTCATCAAAAATCAACCGCTGGTTGATTTATGAGCATGCTAATGTCATTCACCGCGAGAAGGGGTATCTTTTGAGCATGTGTGAATAGGCTGGCTTATGAGCATGCTAATGTCATTCGCGGCTAGTATCGATTATCAATGCGATCTTCTCAGTCCGCGACAGATGAAACACATATGGCGCGTTGGGGAGATGATAAAACATTACTTTTCGCGACTTATTATAGGAATCACTAATATCTGTGGAATACTCGGTCACCGCTATGTAAAAATAATATAGCAAGAAAAAATGTATATGAAACTTTATTAAAAGACACGAATGATTCAAGTCTTACAACAAAAATTATAAAAACTATAATAAAAAATTTGCGGATAGAAACTAGGGACTCGCTTGAATTTTCTATTTCAGTGTGCAATTTTGAAATAGAGTTCCTCTGTATTCTAAGACAAGCATGCCACTAATAAGCGTGTGTGTTTGATTGTTAGTTTTGAGCATGCTAATGAGTACGCTCAAAATTAGCACGTGTATCTGGACCTTACAGCTTGAGGTAGGGAACTATCTTGATTTAATGGTTCGCTTGAATATTCTATTTCAGTTTGCAAAGTTTCCATTTTGGACAAGAGCGTCTCTATTGTATGTCAAGAGCATGCCACTAATAAGCATGTGTGTTTGATTGTTAGCTTTGAGCATGCGTAACGAGCAAGTGTGTACAATTGTTAGGGCATGCTAGTTTTGAGGATGCTAATGAGTATGCTCAAAATAAGCACGTGTATCTGTACCTTTACAGTTTGAGAAGTGTTTGAACGTGACGTGTCGGGTTATGAACGTGCGGTGTTCTCTGCGAGAGCACGGCGCACGTGGGATCATCTATCCAGCTTCCCGCCGGTGTCAGACGGCGACTGAGATGGCTGGAAGAACAAGTGATGAAATTGAAACAGAAGTACTGTGGAGCAGCTAGGTGGGGGGAGGGTAGCGGGGCTCGGGGAACGGAGGCTGTGTGGAAAGGTGTTTTTTTCACTCGAAGCCTTTCTCTCCGAGCGGCGCGGCGATTGGTCGGCGCGGGCGGCGCAGCGACGCCTCGTGGCCGCCCACTAATATTGTCAGAATCTTGGCTATCGTCACGTGTCGTGGGCGCAAGAGGAATGAACGGAAACCCTGGAAATTAATTAGCGTTTTATTATTTAACTTTTTTATCTCTTCAGCAGGCAAAAAGGCCCGATTACAGAAGCGAAACGCTTCACATAACACCCAGGCTTGAGTGAATCGCATATATTAATGTCGTAACCTCACCGGGAATCTAACCCGGAACCCTCGGTGTGAGAAACTAGTGTCATAGTTTCATGTCGCCTATAATACATGGAAGTATTTAAAAATAGGTGCATTGCAATATTTATATAGAAGTCAGGAATATTGGATAGCGGTCAGCTGGTTTGAGAAGACAGTGTCAATTCTATTTAACACTATTAATCTTAACCTTTTCTTTAAATTACACTATTTCGCAATGTATCATTCGTAAATAAACACTTTATTATCGCCGAGTAACACGTATTTCACATTCCATCCGATTCTCACGTACCAATCGCTTATTTCTTTCGCCAATTAGGTAAGTACTTCGCTCGATTATTCACTCCGGTTTTTCGCTTCGATTCCCACACGACTGACCACATGGGGCATCGTCTTGCGCACCTGTGCGTACTTCGCGGCCGATTTCAACTATCAACGCGACAACAGCGACTCGCGCGCCGCGGCCGGCTCTCTATTTATATCCGAAAATGCTGGTATCGAACCTCATGGATTTTTTAAGTGTTAAGGAGAACGTTTCTAGGCGTTTCTGGACGTCTGTAGACGTTACAGGTCGTTCTCGATTCTTCGATAGTTTTGTGACTATCGAAGAACCGAAACTCTTTGCACTATTACATAAAATTGATCATCTTCTTCTTACGCCCTGTCCATTCAACAGACGTCGGCGATCATGTTGATTATCATCACTTATATTAACTGCGGCTTGGAATAAATAGCTCTACAAAAGATGTCACCATGTTCTCCTTCTTCCAAAACCGGAAGTCAATGGTAATCTTTGACTAATATTGCAGGCAAAGATTACCATTGACTTCCGGTAATCTTCGTACTTTTTGCATATATCTCATCTCGTGTCCGAGATATTCAAGATTCGTATTGTTTGTTTCACGATTTTGTAAGAACATATATTTAACAACATACGATTTTCAAATCAGTCAAAATCTTCAGCATGTAGTTTGACCAATCATAAATTATTTTTCAATTCGTTTACCACTTTAATGTCATACTCGGGATTTACGATTTATTTATCTTATTTCATGATTCATAATTCTTGTAGAATGTTTTTGAACAGATAAAGAATATACAGGGTCCAACAGAGCTAGTCCATTATACTTTACAGATAGATTCCTGTTTTAATTATGAGTCGAAAATGTTGAAGCAACCATGACTTAATATCAATAGTTATGGAGGTATGCGACATTAAAGTTAGATTTTTTTTTTCAATATTTCTGACATATTTTTTGTAAAACGTTCATTAATTAAAATAAGTTATATCGATTATGAAAAATTCATAAAATAATAAAGACATTCTTTTTTGCAGGGTTTTTATCATTTCATTTAACATTTATTGAGACAAATGAATTTTTTGTAATGAATATAAGTCACTATTAATGATAGTCCAACGTTTTTTTTTTAAAAAGTCAGTAATATTGGAAAAAAATGCAAACTTTGATGTCGCATATCTCCATAACTATAGGTATATAGGTCATGGTTGCTTGAGCCTTTTCGACTCATAATCAAGGCAGGATTCTACCTGTAAAGTAAACTTCGGATATTGATAGAGAGAAATCAAGCGAGAATCCTGGTTGCAGATAAGAAGTACGAAAGAGGAGTAGCTGGAGTGACTTCGAGAGATCAAACTAGCACTGATATCAATCGAGACGATAAAGTTGTCTTGGACATGTCCTCCACACGGGAAACTAAATGCTGCTCACACGGTGGTATTGCGGCGTTCTATCATCAGTGAACGCACGCCCACCGCATTCCCAGGGTCGTTTTATGAGCGAAAACTGACAAGTCGACCCTACTCACACGTCGCCAGATTGACAATTTTTACTCGAAAAAGCCGATTCCGTGTCACGTCGTGTAAATGGCGACGCGACCTCGAGAGGCCTGCAAGAGTCCACTCTGGCGTTCTATCATCGAACAAACTATTTTGGTGTCCTTAATGTCCTGTAAATGTGACCTCTCTCGCCAACGTTTCGGATCCCATTGAGATCACATATACACAGTCAGATCGGTCACATATACACGGCAGAATATCCCAGAAAACTATACACAGAATATTTATTTTGGGTTTTCCGCCGCCGCTGGACCGCGAGCATCCTCGGCTGGGCGTGTCCCGCCCGGGCCACGCCCCGCCGCGGACACGCCCCCCGATCGATGTCCCGGGAGCTCGGCAGAGCTAAACAAAATTATGTTTTAAAATCTCACTCGGGTTCTGGCTTGGATCTATTCCGCCGGAGTTCCAACGGGACTTGTAGAGACCTTCCCTACTACATTTACATACCTGTATCGTGTTATACACGCTCGCCATGAATATACCTTCGGCAGAGAGGATAGTGATCTTGTAAGGGATGTTTTCATGCATCTCAAAGGATGATTACGTATGATGTCGTCTTGTGTAAAGTCAAGGGTTGCAAATAGTAGCCTCCGGATGTATATTGGAAACTTAGATGGTTATCAAGTACACTTACACTTACGCGGGCAGTTAGTACACTGCAGAATTTTTAATTTTATTTATTAATAATTGATCAACTCCCTTCAGGGCTTTTATAAACAGTAAGGTTAAGTGTACATTAAATTAATTAACACGTTTAACGATATATCTTAAATGGCATAGCCATATCAACGAATTAGAATATATATATATATATATATACTATATATATATATATATTATATATACAAGGTGTAGCAGAGCTAGCAGCAGAGACTTCGCCGGTAGATTACTGCCTATGTTATGAGTCTAAAATGTTCAAGCAGCCATGACCTAACATCAATAGTTAAGGAGATATGCGATATCAAGACCTTCCCTATTTCATTTACATACCTGTATCGTGTTATACACGCTTGCCATGAATATAACTTCGGCAGAGAGGATGGTGATCTTGTAAGGGATGTTTTCATGCATCTCAAAGGATAATTACGTATAATGTCGTCTTGTGTAAGTTTGAGGGTTGCAAATAGAAGCCCCCGGATATACAGGGTTATTTGTAAAACATTAATAACCTCGCAGGACTATATTCCTGCCTTGATTATGAGTCGAAAATGTTCAAGCTATTATGACCCAATATGAATAGTTAAGGAGATATGCGACAGCAAAGTTTGCATTTTTTTTTCAATATTTCTGACCTATTTTTTGCAAAACGTTGGACTATCATTACAGTAACTTATTTCGAATATGAAAAATTCATTCCCTTTAATACAAGTCAAATAAAAAAATAAAAACCTTCGAATTCCATTTGGAAAACATTTCGATTGGAATTTTTTCAGGGTTTATATCATTTTATTTAACTTGTATTGAAACGAATGAATTTTTCGTAATCGATATGAGTTACTGTAAAGATAGTCCAACGTTTTACAAAAAATAAGTCAGAAATATTGAAAAAATCTGCAAACTTTGATGTCGCATATCTCCATAACTATTGATATTAGGTGATAATAGCTTTGACATTTTCGACTCATGATCAAGGCAGGAATATAGTCCTGCGAGGTTATTAATGTTTTTCAAATAACCCTGTATATTGGAAACTTAGATGGTTATCAAGTATACTTACCACACGCGGGCAGTTAGTACACTGCAGAATTTTTTAATTTTATTTATTTATTAATTGATCAACACCCTTCAGGGCATTTAGAAACAATAAGGTAAAGTGTACATCAAATTAATAAACACTTTTAACGATACATCTTAAATGGCATAGCCATATCAACGAATTAGAATATTTATATATATATATATGCTGCTACACCCTGTATATATATATATACAAGGTGTAGCAGAGCTAGCAGCAGAAACTTCGCCGGTAGATTACTGCCTATGTTATGAGTCTAAAATGTTCAAGCAACCATGTCCTAACATCAATAGTTAAGGAGATATACGATATCAAAGTTTGCATTTTTTTTTCAATATTTCTAACTTATTTTTTACAAAAAGTTGAACTATCATCACAGTAACTTATATCGATTATAAAATTAATTTGCTTCAACACAACTTAAATAAAACCTTGTAAAATTTTTTTTTTTTTCCATTTTTCCATACTTCATGGTTGCTTGAACATTTTAGACTCATAACATAGGCAGGAATCTACCGGCAAAGTTTCTGCTGCTAGCTCTGGTACACCCTGTATATACATGGTTATTTGGAAAACATTAATAATCTCGCAGGACTATATTCCTGCCTTGATTATGAGTTGAAAATGTTCAAGCTATTATGACCTAAAATCAAAAGTTATGGAGATATGCGACATCAAAGTTTGGATTTTTTCTTAAATATTTCTGACTTATTTTTTGTAAAACATTGGAATATCTTTGCAGTAACTTATATCGATTACAAAAAATTCATTTGTTTCAATACAAGTTAAATAAAATGGTATATAATTATATTCACATATAATTATATATCATTTTATTTATTTGTATAATTGTCATATATGAATATATAATTATATTCATATATGACAATAATCATGATAGGAATATTACGAGATACTCCAGGGTGTCTCGCTTTCTTTGTATGCTACAATCACTTCAACTCACCTTACATACTTAAAAAAAATGTAATTATATAAAATTGTAAATCCCTCTCCATGTACAAGAGTTATTCTATTTTCAGAGAGGTACAGCGATAATCATTTATATTATTAATGTTTTAATAGACAAGAAAAAACGATTAGTACTCCGTGTTAAATTAATTGATCAATACAGTTGTTAACCATCACGCCGTTTCCCCGCAGGGGTAGGCAGAGAGGATCGAACGCCACACTCTTCTATCCTGGCACACCACTTTTCCTTCGGCCATATTCATGCATCTTCAGGGCCATCCTGAAATACTTGTAGTGTCTCTATTCCTGTTGCCTTCAACACTCGCCCCATATGTTATACTTTCCTCGCTCACACGTTGTACGTGACCAAACCATCTCAGAACTTCTTTCTTTATTGTATCTAGCACACTACTGACAGCATTACATTCACTTTTAGTCCTCACTCTATTGACCAAAGAAAAAACTAACGACTTCGACTTTGACTAAAACGACAGAAAAATTAACACAATGAGCAAATTCGTTTGTTTTCTTTAGGCGTCTGATACACATGCTTATTTAGTGGTACGTGAGCATGCGCCGTATCGACCTTGACAGTGGCATGCTTATTAGTGGCATGTGTGTACGCACATTGCTAGAAATGAGCATGCCACCTAGTGGCGTGCTCAAAAATCAACCGACGGTTGATTTATACGCATGCCACTGTCATTCACCATAGAGAAGGGGTATCTTTGGAGCATGTGCGAACAGGCTTGCTTATTATGAGCATGCTTATGTCATTCGCGGCTAGTATTATCAATGCGATCTTCTCAGTCCGCGACAGATGAAACAAATATGGCGCGTTGGGGAGATGATAAAACATTACTTTTCGTGACTTATTATAGGAATCACGTATGTCTGTGAAATACTCGGTCACCGTTGTGTAAAAATAATGTAGTGAGAAATAATGTTTATGAAACTTTATTAATAGGCATGAATGATTCAAATCTTACAATAAAAATTATAAAAACTAAAATCAAAAATGTGCGGATGGAAACTCGGGAACTATTTTGATTTATTGGTTCACTTGAATTTTCTATTTCAGTTTGCAAAGTTTCCATTTTGAACAAGAGTGTCTCTATTCTATAACAAGAGCATGCCACTAATAAGCATGTGTGTTTGATTGTTAGCTTTGGGCATGCTTATTTATGAGCATGCCAGTAATGAGCAAGTGTGTACAGTTGTTAGGGCATGCTTATTAGTGGCATGCTAATGAGCATGTGTATCTGTACCTATATACAGTTTTTTAAATGAAGAGAAGATGGAATAGATGTGTATATCGGCAGGTATCCCATGGAGGTGGGATAAAAACTAATGCGTACTTGGAAACAATCCAATCTTTTGTATTATTGTACCTACATTAATAAAAGTTACAACGGTAGAAATTTAACTCCGAAAAATCATAATTTATATCGTAAAAAAATCGTATCGGCTTCAGCCGGAATTTTCTTAAAATATATTTATTACCCAGCGTTGAAAACATAACTTATAAAAAACTGTAATGCGGCCTAATGGGCGTAAACAAATAAATAAATAAATAAATAAATAAATAAATAAATAAATAAATAAATAAATAAATAAATAAATAAATAACAGTAAAAGTAATTTAATCAGTCGACGCAAAGAGTAACTCGTGATTCGGTGGTCCAGGACGCCAGCAAGTTAGTTCCATTTTCATAGCACAAGCGTTTAGCTCATTTTGAAAATAATAATAATATTGATGTGACACGTATCCGTGTTCGCATCTCTGTTTTAAAATCAATAAACAGTTTAATTCTTCAATCAATCGTCAGTTTTTGAATTTAGCATCTTTATGATTGGTGCTCGATTCGAGATTGTCGAAAATACATTATTTAACACCCGTATCACGGAGGAGGCATAAATTATTGGTTCGCGTCTTAAATAACCCCTGCTCTTACAATGTGTGGTATAGTTTTTTTTGACGGGTCGGGGACAAGCGGTGGTGGCTTAGTTGCCGCATTGACGTCCGAGGTTCGAATCTTTCTCCAGTTATATCATTTAGTTTTTCAGATATATAAGACCTGTGTCCGCCCAATCATGACGTACGGTATCGAGACAAGGGCTGACACTACCAGAACTAAAAATCTCCTAAGAACAACTGAGATGAAGACTGTCAGACCCATTGCGGGACTGACAATCCGAGACCGAGTGAGGAATTCCGAAATGCGAAGGACTTGTGACGTCGAGGATATTGTCCGATGGGGAAGATCTAGAAGACGTTACTGGAGAGATCATGTGGAGAGAGCTTGTTCCGAGAGAGTAGTGAGCGTAGCAGCGAACAAGCTGCCGTCTGGTACCAGACTCCCAGGAAGACCGCATAAAAGATGGCGAGATAGCTGGACATCTGTATCTCAGGAACAGGCTCCGGGCAATGACAGGACGCAGTCCTAGATGAAGCAGAAGAAGAAGAAGAAGTTTTTCAGCCATGAATTCGAACGAAATTATTGTATTTAGATATAACTGGAACACTAATTTAAAGTGCATTTCGTGGTCTCGCGTTTTCGCTACATGCCCCGCTACGCGCATTCCCGCTACAACTTCCGTTACAATAATAATTTTACCCTCAAGGCGCCAAAGGGGGAATACGAAGCGCGGAAAAAGGCAATTTTTGTAAATTTTTTTAAGAAAAACCTAAATAAATTATGGTGTTTGGTATCATTACTACATGAAAGTACATACTTTTAAAAACATGTTAAATTTTATTTATAAAAAAATATTCGGCATTGGCGGAAAATTTTCGGGTTTTGTCGACTGCCGAAAAAAAAGGTCCTTCGCGGTGACCACTCCCATCTGTAATCATCAGAATAAAAAATACAAAAGATTATCAAAATTCACACTATAATTTAGTCTTTGACATAGGGGTTTTGAAAATATAGATTTTTGTCAAAATGGCGGGGGTTTGAATTTAAAATAGGAAATAATTCGGGTTTATTATGTCGGAAAAAGAAATAAGTCACTTAAAAAAATCCTAAGACAAGGACTATATAATTATGTATAGAATATCCACTAGATATTTCAAGTTGATCGGTTTTGTGGTTGCCGAGATATTTTGGTCACCGATTTTCAAAACATGGTTTCGAGTAAAACGCGTGTGAAAATTGAGCAATGAATAAATCGCGAAATCTTTCAACTCGCATAAAATCATCGATTCCAGGTCCATAATATAAGTCCCCCACCTTGCTTAGAATTCCCATATCATCGGACATTCTTCACAAACATAATAGAAACAGATCTTATGTTTCTGTTATGAAAGAGGCCGACTGGCAGCTACCTGCGTGTCGCGCGGCGCGTAATCAACAAAAAGATGTCATCGAAAAGTCGACTTTTTCGAAATGTCTAAGTAGGTATTCCCCCTTAAAAAAAACTACACAAGTACACACTAAAATATAAGATTTATCATATTATTAATGGATTTGGCAATAATCTGGTAGAGATTATTCAGGATTATTACTAAATTGGGTGAAAAACATAAACTATGTCATCTCTACGTGAGTGTAATTATAATCCTTGGGAATACGTTCTAACATAAATAACATTTTGTTAAATTTAAATGTTATTTAGTGAAAATGTTTGATCACAAAGTTAATGCTTTAAATATTAATCAATATATAAGTTTTCTTCACAACCAGACACTACCACCCCCTGGTGGTTATGGTGGTAGATAGCCCTTGGTGTCACATCGAAAACGTGCCAGTTTGGTGGGGGTGGCTAAGCGTGGGTGGGAGTGGGTGACGAAAATGTGCTTTCTAGCACATTGTTTTGTTATGGGATGGCCGCAAATGCTTCAGATTGTTTCAAATTAGTGTCGGTGAGTCAAGGAGGTTCCGGAAAAACCTGCTCTAGAAAGTTCTGGAAGGAGAAGGTTATAGAAAATTCCCGAATGTTCTATAAGGTTCTAAACTGAGTGGTGAAATGTGTTTAGAAGGTTCCTGTATATTCGATAAATTTCTTGAAAGTCCTGGAAGGAGAATGTTATAGAAGGTTCGCGAAAGTTCTATGACGATCCAAACATTGTACTAAAAATCTACGCGCGGGCACAGCTAGTAATAATATAAATGTAAAGATTTCACTGTTTAGGACACAGTTTATGCGACATTTTGGAAGTTCACACAAATCAAGGTTTGATTCAAAACTTCGCTAACTATACACATCCGAACGAACCCATATGTTTGAATGATGCCGGTACACATGAATGATGTGCTAATTTTCAGCCGTACCAGAGGCGAAGTTTTACACATGCAAATATGTAAAAGGCATCTAAATGCGCTCGGCGATTTCGTTCCGAAATTAGTGAATTTTCTACAAAAACCGTATTGTAAAGACACAAGTGAGAACTTGTTGAATCATACCGCTGACGACTCATAGTTGCATGATTATAACTTCGTAACAAAGGAACGATCCTCACAAAAGTGCATTCCTTGCAATCCTGATGAGCCAAGAACAAACAAGATAATAATAAAAAATTTTGAAGACATGCTTTTATACGGTTTCTTTGCATACCTTCTTAAGCGATTCTTCATTTATAAATGTGCAAATAGACAAATTTACAAGGGATAGAATAACAAGTGTGCAATGCATAATTAATTGATGTCATTCTGTGCAATATTTAACCCTTCACTGCCCGCTGTAGATGATCTACTACGTACCAACAAAATGTGTAATCAAATACACATTCCTTCTGGTCTCTAAACTACTGTAGCCAAGCATACCCTGGAGAAACTCGGTTGGGTAGAGCCAAGGATAATGCCCGTACTCTCTCATGTAGAGATATCTCAGAAACTTATTTTGGACTTTCTCCACCATAAGAGAGTACTTGCTCTCATGTGGCCCCCAAATTATCGAGTCACTCTCGAGTCTACTTCGCACCAAGGAGCTGTAAAGAGCTCTCAGTACGCGGGTATTCTCGAAAACCCTGGTAGTACGCAGAACAAATCCTAAAATTCTACCACTGATCGTCTCTATGTGATCGTGAAATGTTAGGTTTCTACGTTTAAATAAGTAAGTTTCGAAGGTATATAAACATGCAGACTTCTGTAACTGATATATTTCAATCTGTGAGGAACTTTATTTACGGCAAAGTGTTACCATTGCGTAAAAATAAAATCGAATGATACAAAATAAAACAAATTAAAGTACTTCATTTTTTCTTAAATAGTGTACGAATGCTTCAAAATTTTTACCGAGATTTTTTTCTATTCACTTGCTTGTTTCTATTCATCCGATTCTATGGTATATAATAATCGGACATTTTTAATGATAATTAAGAGCACTATTTGGAATAATGTAGAATAACCCCACAAAAAATGGGCACAGATTCACCTTTCAAAGAAAATTGACACTTAACTCCGATAACCAACAATGAAATGTATAAATTTTTCTATGTAGAAGACTGATTTGTTCATCTTTTGAAATGGCTGTTACTTCGTTCTAGTAAACTAACTTCATTTATTTTATTCTAGTTTAAGTGAACTATAATATACTTTACTGAAACTGGGCACCTTTATTGTATAGGTATACAGGGTTATTTGTAAAACATTAATAACCTCGCAGGTTCCTGCCTCGATTCGCATATTCCTGCCTCGATTATGAGTCGAAAATGTTGAATCCATTACGACCTAATATCAATAGTTAAGGAGATATGCGACATCAAAGTTTGCAATTTTTTTTCAATATTTACCACTTATTTTTTGTAAAACGTTGGACCATCATTACAGTAACTCATATCGATTACGAAAAATTCATTCGTTTCAATACAAGTTAAAAAAAATGATAAAAACCTTGTAAAAATTCCAATTGGAATGTTTTCCAATTGGAATTCGAAGCTTTTTATTTTTTTATTTGACTTGTATTAAAGGGAATGAATTTTTCGTATTCAATATGAGTTACTGTAATGATAGTCCAACGTTTTACAAAAAATATGTCAGAAATATTGAAAAAAAAATACAATCTTTGATGTCGCATATCTCCTTAACTATTGATATTAGGTCATAATAGCTTGAACATTTTCGACTCATAAGCAAGGCAGGAATATAGTCCTGCGAGGTTATTAATGTTTTACAAATAACCCTGTATATTGTTAATATTTCTAATAAGGTTTTTAAAAAATCAGAAAATATGTCCTATGTTGGCATATTGTTTTGACTGTAATAAAAATTGTGAAAACATTGTTATATTTTGAGTTAAATTTATTAATTAGTAACTTGTTTATTTTAAAATCTTTTATATTAACTTCATCGCCGGCCGATCTTGATTGATTTCTTGAAAGTGAAAATTAACACATTTCTCTTTATCCCATTAAACTGAAATTTTGCACATTCTTACGTATTGGGTCACACATACACACAAGTATACAAAAAATGCAAATTTATCTCAGATGTTTAAGCAAGTACCTACTTTCTGGCACTCTTTTTCCTCAACTTGTCTTCTTTGCTTTATCACTTTGATTACTGTATTTTTTTAATGACTTTCTATATTTGGTTTTTCTTGTTACTATTTTTTCTTCTTCAATATTTCATGCTTTTATTTCTATTTCTCTCTTTATTTAAATTCTTATATTTAATTTAAACATTGAAATAAATCACATTATTTAAAAAGCTGGTTTTTATTTTGTATAATCATTTATTTAATAATGATTTTTATTTTATAAAAGATTTAAAATTAAAATTATGGGTTAATCTTTATCAAATGACGTTTATTTGTATCGTTAATCTTCCTGAGATACACATTTAATTTATTGCCGCCTGTTTAAGAAGATTCTACGTAAAAAATTGTAGAAAAGGACTAATCAACTTATTCTATCCTAACAAATAACTCTTGATTTACTTTTTCTGATGCCATCAATACTCCTGTGTGACTACTTAATAGACAGCCTCGTGTTAAGCAAGTTGCCTGACAACAGGCGCATGAAGAAATTGCAAAAATATTTTTTTAGAATGACTGACCTAGATTATAATATTTATGTGTGATTACATTCATTGCAAATGCATATAAGATTTTTTTTTTCGAAAATTTGAGTTTTTATTATTCATTTATATTTGAACCTATTTTTTTAGGACAATGACTTATATAAAATCTTTGTTATTATTAATTTATAAAACTAATAAACTGAGCATTTTTTGCAATAATTATGAAAATGTTAACATTAATCGACAGGCCTCGACCAAAAAATCGTTTTCAGTGTCTTAGAAAAAAATCAATAGATTCTCAGTATTTATAAGTATGCAGAATAAGTTTTTTTACGAGTATAAAGCTAGCACTGATGATAAAACTATACTAAAATAATTTAAAAAATATAAACGCCGAAATATTTATTTGCAGTTAATGTCCAATCTTTAACTCAAATATATTAACATAGTTTTTAATCTTAAAAAAATATTATAAGTGAGACTATACTTTAATTTTTTAAATAAAGTTTGTTTGTTTGTTTGTTTCAGAGCTAATGGTACATCTTCCCATACAGGTGAGAGCACTTTTTTTTTATTATTATTAAAATGTAGTCGACCAACTTAGGACAAGGGATCAAAATAATGTTGATAAATAGAATGTATGGTCAAAATCATTTAGTATATCACAAAAAGCAAAGGCAGCATTATATAAATAATTAAGAAAATGTTTTAATGCTATTACGGAGGATTTTTAATTTAAAATATACTGAAATCTAATTTTATGTATCTATCCCTTCCAAAATCATGTTTCCTATAAATTTATAGGCTATGTTTCCTATCAAATTTCCAATTCAGTACATTATAAATTAGTATTCCTCGATGACTTTTATTTTTGTATATTGCTGCCTTTGCTTTTATACCCCACACACATATTATATTTTATTTTAAAAATTTCTTACGTGTTATTTGATGTTTTACACTGAAGGTTTTCATTTTTTGTTTAATTTTAAAAGCACAAATTTCTTATAAATAATTCTTAATATAAGCATAATAACACAAATTTGTGTTTTATTTTTAATTTATACAATATTTGTACATTCTAAATATTGTTCGTATTTTAATATACAAAGCTTTTCTTTTTTTAAAAAAACAGAGAATTTGATATCGCATTTTTACTAGAAATTTATGTATACAATTTGGAAAAAAATGTGCAGCCCAAGACTCAAACCCTTTATTTTACTTGGAGAGTGATTTAGCAACTACTTTGATATGAAATATTCGACGTTTTATGTTATCGCTTCTATGAAAACGAGACATCTATTATTTTAGATAAATTATATTTTTGTATTGATATTTTCTTTGTACACTTTTAATGGCTAAATCCAAGATAATGGTCCCATTGCATATACAACGAAAATGATTATTTCACTATATTATTGAATGTGCTAATAACAAAATGAAAGATAATTAACGTTTAAAAAGTAAGTATTAAATAAGATATTACACTTTAAATTTTCGAAAAATGCACTGCATATTTTGACATTTCATAGGCAATATATGAGGTTAGGTTAGGTTATTAGGTTTGGTTAGGTTAGGTTATTAGGTTTGGTTTGTTTAATTTAGGTTACGATTATTTTTGTTACATTAAATTAAGAGGACATTAAATTATATAGTGAAATACTTTTTTTTATTTTTATTATTTTTTTTATTTAATATTAAAACTACATTTAAATCATAATACATTTGTCTATTACAATCTACTTAGATACATTTTATTTTATTGCTTTACCTCTCCAAAAATGAGACTTGCTCATGTGCTTGGTGAGGGGCTTACACTTTATTAGTTTATTTTGGATTTGGCTTATTTGTTCCTTAGCTACATGTCTTGTTATGCATTGTCAAATTGTATCGATCTAAAGTATTATCTTATTTTCATTGTATGAACAACGGGACCATATTCTTGGATTATTCCCTTTTAATTATCAAAGAATTACGTTCTAACATTGCAGCTCTTCAAAAAAGATGTGTTTTATTTGACATGTCATTAATTGACATGTCATTAATTGAATAATATTTAATGAATCGTGATATGGCGTCACGTTGGATCGCGCGGCAGGACCTCCCGGTCATGAGCGTCTCACCGCAGGACCAAGGAGTGATCCTGCCGCCGCTCTTCAGCGCCAAAACACTTTCCGTGATCCTCGGACGCTCATAGGAGTCATCGCACGCTTACACAGGGTATAAGTGTGCGATTAGCTTAATTTGAAAATAGTAAAAATATTAAAGAGTTAAGGTTGTTATTACGGTCGTTAGACATATATTTTTTTTTATTTAAAAAATCCTTGTTTACAAATAAAGGTACTTAATACTAGTTTAACAATAAAATAGAAGATAAATTACACTTTTTTTTTGTTAAATTTGTGGATTATGCCACTCTACTAGGCTACGCCTGTCCCAGAGTGGCGTTATAGAACACAATTATAATATTTTTTTGAATTCGTCAGTAATATTTATTTTCATAAGGTAGTAATTATGTATCTACAAAGTATCAAGTGGAATGTTAGTGAAAGTTGAGTGAGTCATAAGTCCAAGTGTAAATATGTGTAGAATAATTGTTTAATGTAAAAAGGGTTAAAGTTTTTTTAAAGATTATTTTTTATTTTCCTTAATTAATTAATTTATTTATATAGGTGTATATTTTTATGTGTAGACATTATTATGCAATTAAGGTAAGTAAATTTTCAGTTGCTGTTCTACCTTTGGAGGTAAGCCAGTTGTTTGCTAAAGCTTTTATTTTATTAATTGAGTATATTCTGATTTCCGAGAAGTCTGTTTTAAATATGTTAAATATTTTAGGCCCTATGTATGAGTAATTTTTCTGTCCATATGTTGTCTTAGTTTTTGGTATTTCGTCAAGGTTTCGTAATGCTTGTCTAGTATTATGTGAATACTGTATTTAACTGTAAATAGTTTCGGATATTTTATACGAACCTTATTTATTTCTGATAAGCGAATCTCGACGTTTCGTTGAATACTTATTCAACGTCATCAGGAGGACAACCTTTACCCGCTGAGGTGGAGGTCGGACTGATTAGGTGCTGCTTTCTAGGGCGTAAATTGTATGCACTTTGTTGTGGAGTGTTCTCTTCTTCTACAATAGAGGTCGCCAGTGTGCAATATGTACTAGTTACGTCGGCGGATTTTACTGCGACTTCTCTCAAGGGTTGAATCAGTGTCGTTACAACAGGGCGCCATATACTTGATAGTTTGTAACTGTCATCTCTATTGAAATTGGGATGTTTGTATATTTCAATGGACTCCCTCACTAATCTGGGTATAAGGTACGGTTCTGTTGATAAGATTTTTGCCTTGTTGTTGCCTTGTTGACGTTGAATAAGTATTCAGCGAAACGTCGAGATTCGCTTCTCGGAAATACATACGGTTCGTATAAAATATCCGAAACTATTTACAGTTAAGTAAAAATATTGACTCGAAACGCCTTCCATGTTCGCATCTCTATTTTAATTAAAAATTAATTATAAATAAATAACAGAGCTGTAGCTAGACCGCATTCAAAAGAATGTGCGCAAAAATATGTGTGTTGTTACGATGCAAAAAATGAACACAAAATAAGTTTTTCTAGCAAGTAAGTAACCTTTTTTAAACTAAAAAATACGTATTTATTTGGAATATTATATTGAGGCTTGTAATACGGGCTTGCCAGGCAACTTTCTCCCGCTTTCTTCTTACCGGACAAAGCTAGGGAATGGTAAATTGGTATGAAAATGCAACCATGACAGGTTGCACTTTTTTTAAAATATTTCTGACATATTTTTTACAAAACGTATTTTTTATTTAAAAAAATAGAGGTGCGAACACGGAATACGTGTCACATCAATATTCTTACTATTTTCAAACTAAGATAAACGCTTGCGCTGTGGAAATAGGACTAACTCGCTGTTCTGGAGTGAGATTCGAACCCGCGACCTTTGGATCACGAGGCGCGAGTCCTAACCACAAGACCAACAAGCTACAAAACGTTGAAATATCAATACAGGAACTTATATCGATTACGAAAAATTCGTTTCAAGGTTTTTATCGTTTTACTTGACATGTATTAAAGGGAATGAATTTTTCGTATTAGTACTACTACATAACATTTATTTTTATTCGTCTTGTCAAAGGCGATTGGTCGGTTTTCTTTCACCTATTCTTGCTTTTCATATTTATTAACTTATAATTCCCGCCCTCTTTCGGGCTTTTACGTCATATAAAAAGCAAAGAATCATAGCTATCTAAGGACATCGGAATAACACGGTAAAATACGTACAAAAAGTCTTAAGAAAATATCAGTAATATGTAGAATGTAGTAAGAAGTAAAAGAAAATATAATAAGTAAAGAGTAGATACAAAAGGACATGATGAAAAAATGAAAAAAATTAACAAGGTAAAAACAACAAATAATAGATCATATATTATATATATATTATAGTGTACGAGCTCTAAATATATCAACAGATCTGTATTGATTTCCTAGACAATGCAGTCTATGTTTAGTGAATTTAAATAACACTTAATGCGCTGGATGCCTACATAAAATAACTCGCTCTGTCGCGAAACAGACCGCCCAGGTGCCTTATAACTAGTCATTTGTAGTAACTCTACACGTTTAATGAAAAGGTACCGAATTAAAATTTATTTATTACGATATGCAAATGTAACAGAGATAGTCCACATTACTACAGTTAGTTAGATACCTGCCTTAATTACGAGTCAGTGTCGTAATATCAATAGTTATTCAATTATTTATTTATTTATTAAGAATAAACGCCCTAGTAGCTTTTAAAGTACAAGAAAATTAAAATGATTTTATATGCCTAACATAAAACACGTTTTGCAGTCAATAATTAAAAATAATATTATAAATAAAACATATTTAAGATAAATGAACAATATAAAATGTAACAATATATATAAACGATGATTAGTACAGAAGAAAACAGTAATAATTAGAGACCTTTAAAATAAACATAATTAAACCAATACACCAGATAAAGAAGATAAGAAGATAAAATAAACCAAAAAATAAATATAAAAGATAAAATCAAAACATATTTAAAAGGGAAGTATAAATAAGTATATAGTAAATGTTTATAATTCATGGGGAACAAAACGTAAGTAAAAATTTAGTCCATTAAACTGTAATTAATTCTATTAGTATATTCTAAGTCTAAGTAATTCTTTAATTCGGGTATGCTCCCACAACGAAAATGTCTACAAATTCCGAAAATTTGTTTCCAAGGCGATGCATGCGTGTTGACGGTGAATTATTACGTCAATGTCGTAATATCAATAGTCAAGGAGGTCAGCGACCTCAAAGTTTGCTTTTTTTTCAATATTTCTGACTTACCTTCTGAAAAATGTTGGACAATTATTCTGTGGAATGGAAGCATGGACCCTTAGCAAAGAATCGATAAGGCGAATTGAAATCTTCAAAAGAATACTCAAAATACTCCGGATGGACAAAGTTCCAATGAAAATGTTATGGTTTGTGAATTAAAAAAAAGTAATTAATGTAAAAAAAATAAATTCAAAAACTTGAATATTTCGGACATGTAATGAAGAGAAGTACGAGATCTTGCATCTCGTAATACAGAGAAAGTCGGGGCCCTGGAAGACGGACCATTATGTCCAGCCTACTGTAGAGCTATTCTGGCTCGCAGTAAATAAATGGTGATAGCCAATGATGGCAGTCAACGTCCGTTGAACGGAGAGAACACAATAAGAAGAAGAAGAATCTTTTAGTATCAAATATTATAAATTCGTGTTGCGCGTTCGTGAGTGCTAGTTAAATTAGTATAAATCACTACCAGATTTTAGGTCTACCGGTTTCGAGACGTATCCGTCTCTTCGCCAGGACCAACACTACACTATTATGTTCACAACACTACACCACAACCATAGTATTGTCAACTTTTCACCAATATTTATCACATACGTGTTAATCTTGTCAAGGACAAGCATGCATTATACTATGGTTGTGGTATATACGTAATGTTGTGAACATAGTTATCTACCCCGCCATAATACGGCGCGACAGTCTTCTTCTTCTTCTACCACTTATCCTATTGGGTCGGGGTCCCTGCACCGCATAGGAGGTTCCAACTCTTCCTGTCTCGAGCTTCGCTCTCCACGTCAGCCCAACTCAGTTGCGACCTCACTTCGCACCAGTCCTCCAACTTAACTGTTTCCGCCAGCTCCTCCTAGGACGGCCCCTTGGTCTTCTGCCTTCTGGTCTTGCCTGGAATATCCGCTTTGGCAGTCTGTCTGCTGGCATCCGCAAGATATGTCCGCGACGGTACGGAATTTATTTTATTTATTTATTATCTTTTGCATGCTTACTATTACAATAGCGGGGCTATTGCCAGTTAGAAATTTCTTCCAATTAGTGGAACAGTTCAAATAGATCTCCAGAATACAATATTACAATAGCTAAACTACATTGTAACTAATCGAGTACGAGATGGATATGGACAAGGAAGGGTTAAAATAAAATGGGTTTTAGGAAAGGTAAAACTGCTTTTGACTACTTTTGAGGATAGTTATAGTTTATGATGATGCACAGAATGCTCTGTTCCATAGCACTTCTATTGAGGAGCTGAAGATGTCAGTATTATGAAAGGGGATGGATATTGAAGTACTTCTGGCAGCTCAACGAGATTGGAGGCCATGATCACATCAAATTATATTTGAAAGAATTAGATGTTTCGTATCTAAAATGTTATTATAATTATGTTATTATCTATCTTAAATATCAAGCAGTAACTTTTAGCATCACCTTGGTACAAAGTACCAAAAAATGTATATTGTATTTAAATATTCACAACCCTAAAGGTTAGGCCATTCTAAGGCTGTCTTTAATAATCTAAGGGCCTGTTGTTTGATCAGAAGTAAGAGTAATATGTAGTTAAGAAAAAAGCGCAGATTTTTGCATTCTCCACCAATCAAAACACCCGTTTTCATTCAAATCTATGCTTTTTGCTTAACTCTTACTCTAACTTCTGATCAAACAGCAGGCCCTTAATGACTCATAATTTATTGAAAGATTTTTACCTTTACTTCATACTGCAACATTTTAATTTAAAATATGTCTAATTTTACTTTGTAATACACACAATATGAGTTATTAATTACTATTATAGTATAGAGAGGAGTAGTCCCTCTCATCATCTGGTATCTCGAAACTATAGTTAAATTACAAAGTTAAAATAAAACGTATTTTAAATTAGACTGATAATTCAGTTATTATTACTTGTGGTTAGCATATAACCTCCACATCTAAATATATAGAGACCTCGCTTGTGGTGGCTTGGGCACGTATTGCGATTGTAAATTAAAAATGTAGAACTTATACGACAAGTGTTTTTTTTTCCTATGCGTGACTGTGGAGTTCTTTAAATTTACCTCTGATACATGATTTTGGAAGTGATAGATACATGAAACCTAGAATTGAGTATATTTTAAATTAGTAATCATCGGTGGCTGTCTTCAAAATATTTTTTTTTATTTTTTTTGATATTGCTGCCTTCACTTTTATGCCCCTAATTTGACGTACAAATATTTAGAATAATTCGCGCCGTGAGGGTAGCGGCGGCGGACGATCTTTAATAATTTTCCGCGGCCGATTTTGGGTTTGCGTAATTTTGGTCGTGTTTCGTTGAAGTCACTCAACAGCGCCTCCGAATCGCTGATGAGCGCCGCGCGCCGCACTGCGCAACTCAGGGCCCTGCGATGGGCGGACACCGCCCTTGCGAGCCGCACAGCCTTCGAAATTCACCAACAATCACATCGCTGAATTCTACAGCTTCTTTTTAAAAAAAAAGTGTATTTTAGGATGTATTTTGATTGAAATGGCAAGCGAAAACTCCGAATCCTTTTTATCACGCAGCCAATCGTGTTTAAACAAATGTGTATTTCGTAAATTATTACAGCGAAAACAACGATCACTGTTTGTTAAGAAAAATGCTATTTTTCCATGTATTATTCTCGTACACGGTTGATTTTAATACATAAATTAGTATCTTTAGTCATACAGTTGATTGCGACTGATAAAATTAATTATTTCAGCTATCTTTAGACTTTTATCTTCACGAAAAAAGATGAATCGAATTTCTTACAGAATTTTTACACCTACTAGTTCCATCTCTCGTGTAAAAGGGGATCAATTATTTATGTAAGAATGAAAAAAATTAAATAAATCCCGATCCCAATTTACTTTTTCGAGTTTCTCCATACTCGTGACGTTACTCATGATCTCCAATTCGAGCGCTCATACAACTCGTCACGCACACGATCCCTCGCGACTTATGAGCTCCTGGTATCGACGCTCGGCCGTTTCGGGTGTAGAAAAGCCTTCGCACGGCGAAATAGCTATCACCTCACGGGAATAATTTCAGCACATTCTTAACACAATTAATGACGATATATATTTTTGAATACTTATGTATATTTAAATATTTTAGAAATATTTTTTTTTTTAAATAATAAATGTATGTTGTGTTTTTTCTCTCGTATGATATTCGTTCATAGATCTAATTTTAATAATCAATTAGGTACCTACTTGTAAAAGTAAAAAATTTCACTTTTTTTAAATCTACTAATAAATAATTTCCAAACAAAATGTTATATTTTTATAATGAAAAATGGAAATTATTTTTTCGTACGTTGGCAATTTACGTCGGAGCCTCGGATCGATACGGTTGCAGTTTGGCCGAGGCGGAGGTCGGCCCGCGCGGTCCCCGCCGGGGCGGGCAGAGGGCCGCCATTTTGAAGACGTGTTTAGAGCGATACGAGCGCTGTTCGCTGCATCTGTACCGCTGTCTCGCCCCGTGCACGCCAGGGCTGCGGACAGGGCAGGCGCCGCCCGGCCCGCGGCCGAAACGCGGTCCGGAGAAAAATATTCAATTTTCTAAATAAAAATTAAATACCGTTTTTCCCACTTTTTTTACTTTATTTAATTCGGTCATCCAACAGGGAGACACAATTGCTTGATAAGATGAAATACAAAAAAATAGTTAAATGTCTCTCTCAATTAAAGGATAACACAAATAGGACATAATCATAGATAAGTCAATTTGACAATGACAGATAAAACATCATTTAACCGATTGTTCCAAATTTAGCTTTAACGTAGACATAAAGGGGCTCGTGATGTATATAATATGCATCATCAGGGAGGGGGACGAGTTTCTAGTATCTGCCTCACCATATGACAATACAATATTTGGGGTTAAAAATATTTATTGAATTTAAGAGGTAATTATAATCTGAGCATATGCGTGGAATGGGAGAGGATTTCCAATTGTTGGTTTGATAAAAAAGATGTACTTGTCTGTCTGGTAGGTCGGAATGGGACGTGGAAAGCTAGCAAGCTGGTGATTTCAGGAGAATCAATAAGGTTATGAATTATTTGGAAAAGAAAGAATTGTTGATTTTAAAAAAAATAGCTGGGAATACCACGCATCCAAAATAAACTAGAATTTCCGTCAATGACAACGGATAAAAAATCTAAATTACACATTAAATGCAGTACCCACGTACCGAATTTAATTTTACTTGTATAAAGAACAGAAAATGAAACAATAAGCACGTAATTCAATCAGAAATTCATACATTCAGACATTCCCTCTCCCCATATAGCCCTAATGTAGCTTTTGCTTTGAACGTAGTTTTTTCCTATTAATTCCAGAAGACATTTGTGAAGTTTTTCTTTCCAAAATTATTTTAAAATTATTAACTACGTGCAAACCGAGCAGATTTATTAATTGCATATAACCGTTTTAATTGTGCCACATAAAATAAATGAAATAATTACGTGACTCGGCTCTGACCCCCTCCCTCCCTTCACATAGCTCAGCGTAGTATTGTACCTTGACCAAGTCACGTGGTTTATGGACGCTCTCTAATATCCTTAAATTAGATTCTTACTTATGAAATTGCCATTTTTTATATAAAAAATCAAATATTTTTAAATCAAAAGTATATTTATTTATATATTTTTATTAATTTTTATTTTTTAATTTAAAGACTATCGACAGGTCAGAACGACCCTAATAGATAGTCATTTAGGACAAGGTGATTAGTACTGTTACAATTTACGATGATACATTAAAATAAAACATTAATACATTATACAATATATGTATACTACAGTAAGTGATTACAAGATGAACCAAGTTCACATTCTCCGCACGACATAATAGGCATGTAGGCTCCCAGGTCAACTAAGTCAGAAAATGTGTACCCGCGCTTTGTGGCTATAAAATTTTTGTTTAGGTTGATTTCCGAAGAATCCGTCTTACACGCTCAAACTATTTTCGGTCAGGAGCGATATAATTTCTCTCTTAAACTGAGGTTGTGTCATGTGAAATATGTCAATGTTGGGGTTACATGACGTGACCTCGTTGTACTGGTTTAGCATTCTAGGCAGAGGAGAGAAATAACCTATGTTGGTGTTGTAGACCTTTGTGTGGAATAGTGTTTGGGATCTCAGAGACCGGGCAGGAATATTAATATCTATTTTCGAGAGTATTGAGAGCGAGTCTAGTTTGTTGTTTACTATTTTGTGGAGTGTCATAAGGTCTGTGATTTTTCGTCTTTTTTCTAATGAGATTTTATGGAAATTTTCGAGTCTTTTGTCGTATGTATCGAGCAACTCATTTAGGCCTTGTCTGTGTGTCAGTATATATTTCTTCTTCTTCTTCTTTTGGTGTCATGTCAGGTCCCCCCAACGTTGACTATCACCCGAGAGAAAGCGTCCCTGTCCTGGGCAGCACGAAACAGCTCTCCAACACTTCTTATGCCCGTCCAGTCGCGTATATTGCGGAGCCAGGAAATTTGTCTCCTTCCAACACCTCTACGACCCTCTATCTTGCCCATAAGAATCAGGTGGAGCAATTCGTATTTTTCTCCTCTGAGCACATGACCCAAATACGATACCTTTCGGATTTTGATATTTGTCAGCAACTCTCTATTCACTCTAGCTCTTTGAAGAACTCTTGTGTTGCTGACCATATCCGTCCAGGGTATCCGGAGCATTCTCCGATGTATCCACATTTCGAACGCCTCCAGCCGGTTCATGCTACTCACTTTGAGGGTCCACGATTCCACTCCGTACAGCAGGACTGACCATATATAACATTTGACCAGTCGCTGTCGAAGTTTCAGATTAAGATTGTCATCGCAGAATATCTGTCTCATTTTGTTAAAAGCAGCTCGCGATGCTTCAATTCTGCATTTGACTTCGGTTTCTGGGTCGAGGTCTTCCGCTAGGATACTTCCAAGGTATTTATTTAGTATATATTTAATTAATCTAAATATTGACCATTGTCGATGCACTTTTTCCATTTTAAATGGAAGTTCATTGATGCCTTTGTTATAGAAATCCTGGGGACAGGGTCGAAGAATTCTTTAAAAACGTATTTCACCGCCTCATCCGAGTCCTGAGAGATTTTCCATATTCCAAAAAATATATATAATCTTTAAGTGAATGGTCTGGCGAGTAAGGTGGGTGACGGAGAGTTTCCACTCGAAACTCCTGTAATTTTAAGACTCTCCATTGTGCACTGTCGTGGAGAAATAATGGACTAGAGCTATTGACAAGGCTCGGTAGTTTAATAGCGAGCTTGTCTTTCATCGTTTTCAATAATTTCGAACAGTATACTTCTACAATAATTGTTGCGCCAGATCTCAAGAAGCTGCAATGAATAATACCGGCATAGCTCCACCATACAGTCAAGAGCAGTTTGGCTAATTTGGCTGCCTCTTCTGGGTCCAGCCATTGCAACGAACGATTCGGATTATCACACAGGGTTTGTAATTCCCTAATTTATGTGCCAATCCAATGAATTAAGTCCTTCAGTAAGTTCACATGGTTCCCATAATTTGACGCAAATGAATCAATATCGTTTTGTACGTTGAAGGCTGTTGCTAATTATAACGTGATTTGAGATGAATCCCATTTCACTATAGATTTCGATTCGTCACTATCGACTGTAATCTCGGTTGGTCCATGGGGTCCATTGTCGAGGTTTAATTTTCCAGGAAGCGATCAAACCAATTAGGCATTGTGCATTCATTTGCGCTACCTGGTCTTTGCATGCCGCACAGATTTTGAGAAAAGCTCATTGTTTTAGGATAATATTTCTCAAAAACAATAACGCATCTAGTCAAGTATAATTCATAGAAAAAATATTTTGTCCACTGAGTATCTGTTTTTGCCATATTCTTGTCAGTAATTGCTAATTATCTACCGGGCAGTTTCTGTTTTGTTTCATTTCGGCGTTTCAATAAACCCGATTTATCGGTACTGTTTGTCGAATGACAAAAGATTTTTTTTTTCAATATTTATATCCTTTGTTTGTTACTTATATACATATATTTATATGCCAAACTGCACAGCAGCTTTACCGCATGGTTATTTTTTTTATGAATATGTTAATAATTACGTATTAATTACATATATGTTAATATTTACGTATTATAGCTTCTTTCACTTTGGACTTTTTCGAGGATAATGGAAATTTTCTGTCTTGCAGCATATCGAAGAATTCTTTATTAAAGATTCGTTGTTTATTATCGACAGTTTATTAAAGATCGGAATTGCTTGAAACATACACACATAATACATATAAATATAGGATAATATATAGCAAGCTTCTCGGAGACTACCTACCTCACTAGGTATATAGTAATATCTGTTCTGAGTTAGGTAGCTTTTTTTATCATTATACCACCTTATATCGAAACCTAATATTTATTTTGAAAGAAAGTAGATACGGTACATGCAGTAAAAATCAAAAATAAGAAATGTTAAATATAAATCAGAGATACAAGAAAAAATTGAAACAAATGCAAACGGTAGTTTAACATTTCTTATCAAAACAAATACTTTCATATGGATCCACAAAGAAGTGATAAGCTCAAATAAAAGTAAAAAAATAGAAGAAAGAGGATTGAAAAGAAGGAACTAGATAGAATGTAATTGGGTAAAAATTCGAATGAAAATAAATGCCCAAAAAACCATTTAGTTAATAATGTCTGGAACTTTTGTGGTTTAGTAGTTAAAATCTCTTGTGGTAGATTTACATACATCCAATAAATACTGCATGTTTTTGAGCAAAGGAGGTTTTCATTAGTGTAACATTTAATTTACGTAGAGCTTTAGCTCTATCGTATTTTGGATGGGTTATATACTGGAATATTATTTCAATGGTATTTTTTATGAATAACTGCTTTATATTTAATACCTTTAGCTTACGAAATAAAGGCTGATTCATATTGTAAGGATTTTTCGAAAATTGTTATTAATAAAGCCTTTTGCGCTTTCATCAGCGGATCAAATAGGCAATAACTGCACCACCCCAGCTCACCATACCATAATCTATGTTGCTGTATAGAGAGCGAAATAAATATTAGGCAGTTGGTTCAAGTTCAGTATATTCCTTAGAACTTTGAAGCAGTACCTGAGTTTTCTAGCATCTCGAAATGCGCTTTCCATCTAAGTTTATCGTCGATAGTAATAGTTATGATAACAGAATTAAAGAGTAAGTGATTTTAGAGAAGAGAATATTTTGAAAAGATTCGAAAAAATGATCCAGTTTTAACATACACATTGAGATTAATAAGATTTTCAATAAAATAAAAGTATAAAATTGTGCGATCCGCCATTTTAACTGAAACACCGCTCAGAGCAAATGACGTCACGCCTAAGTACCCATCATCGTGTCCCTGTCTCTAACGTAACGTAGACGCCATGATACCTGCGAGCGAAATTAAAAATAGGTAAATGAGAATACAATTATCTGCGTAAAACCTTAGTTAATTAGTGAAATAATGCATAACATTATAGAAGGTTAACCATGTTTTTATTATACTCCCTTTATTTGTAAAATATAACAACAATTAAAGACGAATTAAAACATATAACATAACACTAAACTTACAGTAATTTAATATATTTCTAAAATGTCAGATGTTTTGTCAGTCAATTTAGATTTTCGAAATTCGTAGTGAAGTATCTATTATGTATACCGACGGAGTAATTCAAATTTAGAAAATATTCCGCGACGTTATCGGGCCGCCGTTGCTGGTAATCAAACTTTGGTAATGATTCCAATTTGAAAAAGACATTATAATTCATAAAAATCCGAAATTATACTATAATTATTAATTGTTTTTAACGAAAATTTGATAGATCTTCTTGATCGCCGCCACGAGTCTGCTTGCAAAGTTTCAGCTCGATTGGATCACGGGAAAAGGGTTAAAAATCGATCCAAAGTTTTTTCGTCAGATAAGCAGACAAGACGACAAGTAGACAAGCAGACGCCACGAGTTAATATAAAGGGAGTAAAAATCCTTAATCACGCCTATTGATATATATTCAGTAGTTTTGAAGGGCTGTCTTCTGCAGGGCTGTCTTTACCTTTGCCTTTCTGCCTACCCCGGATGACGTTTGTCCGGAGTATTTAGTAATCTCATTGAATAGGGTAATTTCACATTTTTTTAATAGAAAAATCTTAACTTTGGTTTAGTAAATACATTTATGAAAAAGATTTTCTTTTAAAATGTATATTTACATTAAAAAACCAAACCCGCCAAAACGCTTATTTTCGCAAGTGACGTTTGGCATGTATTTTTATGTAATCTAACAGCAAATTCACGTATTTAGGCGATCATTCATTTTTTACAAAGTCGGCTTTTTTGTATAGTGTGTCCATAACGTCAGGGAAAAAGTTTTGTAGATATTATATGATACCCAAATGTAGAAATTCATTCCTGAAAACTGAAAAATGAATCCGATGTTGAAGCGTCAATTTTCGGTAAGTTATTGGATTTTCCTTGTGAAAAACCGTCCTCCATTATTTTAAACGTATTCTTAGATAGTTATTTTATTAAAAAAAGTCATAAACGCGGCAAAATCCATAAAAAAACCATGCACACACCAGTAAAAACAAAGCGAGACGAGCGGTTATCATAGAAACGTAGCAAATTAGTGACAAATATCATAGCTCACGTATGTTTGTCTATAATTCTTGCCAAACAACGTCACGACCAATCACATCGCGTTTTGAAAGAAGCGTATTTTTTAAGATTTTTATTATAAAAATTATGAATGAAAACATTATCCCACACCATCCATACTGAGTTACATAATATATTTTTTTTATTCTTAAAATAGGTAATATAGTATCCTTTATATTTCCTAATATATATATGTAAAATATCAGTAAATCAAATTTCTAATCAAAAGCATGTGTCACGAACTTTCTTAATTTTTTTTTAAGTTTTCATATTTTTCGTCCCTAATATCCCCTGGCGGACTCACGTACAACTTCATCCCACTGTACATCACAGAAGTTGGCGATCTTTTTTTTTCCGAATGGCAATTTCTTCTTGCACAATGGTCATGTTCATGTTGGTTTTCTCTTATTTTTCTTACTAATTCAAATGTATTGTTGTGTCCATTAACAATTTTGTATATAAATAGATGTACATTAAGTTTAATTATTTGTCTAAATGCCATTATTTGTAAACTTTCTAACATCACTTTGATTCTCGTCTGTCGATTTCTTTTTGGTATAATTTTTAATACTTTATTTTGGAGTATTGTTAATTTTTTCAATTCTTCTTTATTAGCCAGAAGTATACTGCTGCAGTAGTTGATGTGGGGGACTATTATTGCGTTATATACAGGGTTATTTGTAAAACATTAATAACCTCGCAGGACTATATTCCTGCCTTGATAATGAGTCTAATATGTTCAAGCTATATGTTCAAGGAGATATGTGACATCAAAGTTTGCATTTTTTTTTCCAATATTTCTGTCTTATTTTCTGTAAAACGTTAGACTATCAAGACAGTAACTTATATCGAGTATGAAAAACTAATTCTCTTCAATACAAGTTAAATAAAAAGATAAAAACCTTCAAATTCCAATTGGAATTTTTCCAGGCTTTTTATCATTTAATTTAACTTATATCGAAACGAATGAATTTTTCGTAATCGATATGAGCTACTGTAATGATAGTCCAACGTTTTACAAAAAATAAGTCATAAATATTGAAAAAAAAATGCAAATTTTGCTGTCGCATATCTCATTAACTATTGACATTAAGTCATACTAGCTCGAACATTTTCGTCTTGTAATCAAGGCAGGAATACAGTCCCGCGAGGTTATCAATGTTTTCCAAAAAACCCTGTATATTTTTGCACGATTCTGTTTTGACTCTTCGTAATCTTCTATTTCATATATTTTCATAGACATCTGTAAAGTGTGAAATTACCCTCTTAGAAGGGTTGCAAGTCCCTGCCGCCGGCGAGCAGTCCTCCCCTCCCGCGCACGCGCCCGGCGGCCGCCGTCCGAAGCTCGCCCGGCCGGGGCGGCGCGCGCAAGCGGCGTCCCTCTCGGCTTGCGGCGCGCAGGTCCCTCGCGCCGCCCGTAATGTTTATATTATTTGTATTTCAGCTGTGTATCATGTAAACCAAACTACCACCACGCCAACACGAATGGCTGTTGGTTAAATATTGCCTTGCTTATTTCTGCATTGTTGTGGGGCGCGCAACACAGCCGGCCGTGTTGTGAACGCGGACCGCCGCCTCGACTTGTTGTTTCTTCGCTTTTTTCACCGTTGCAAGTCACGCGCGCCGCCGCTCATCAGCGCGTGTATTTGTTTGTTGTTTATTTATTGTTTTTCCGCGTAAATATTAAAAAAAAAAACAACAAAACAACGCCGAAAACGGCGAAAAGAAGGCCAAACTAGCGAGGCAACTCCGACAGGACCCTTCCCGCTCGCGAAAAACTTTCCCGCGATGTTTTCCAACTTTTCCAACAGGCGCTCATGAGCGCTCCAAGTGTCACTTCGCGCGCGAATCGTTCCGAGTGATAAAAGTTGGTTTAAAAAGTGATAAGCGATGCTGATTGTAAGTCTTTAATCAAAATATTTAACTAATCACTAATCAGTAGATTAATAAGTACAGCTGGTATCTCATCGCGCGCGATTTTGTTCGTCAGTTGTATTTTAAATAAATGTTTTACGAAAGGCGTACGAAAATGTGCGCTATTTTTGTAAATTCAGTTTATTGACTAATTTTTATAAATAAAATAGGATCACCCTTGTAATACCATAATTAAATAACGTATCTTTTGAAAATTAGATTACAATTAATATTTTTTGTGTGATATAAAGTAATTTTCGTCTCTCTGGTTACAATTTTTCATTTTAAACTATTCGTATTATTGAATTCTTTAGGTCAATAAATCGGAATAGATGACATAATTTCTTAAAATGATTTAATTAATAACGCATTATTTAATTTATTATGTTCTGTATGCAGTTTTGTTCACAAATGAAATATTTTGATTTATATTGCAATTCAATTTGCATTAATTGTTAGAATAATCATAATTTGCTTTTTGATGCTTTCTCAATAATTTAATTACGTATGCAAGACTTAAACTTAATGTTTTTATTATATAGTTGTAAATTTATTTGCATAAATCTTTAATTATCTCAATCAAATTATTAATTATTATGCTCGAAAAAATAAGTAAATTATAATTATTATTCCATAGCATAGTATACTCCTATATTAATTAACATGAAAAATTTATATTGTTTATCTATATATAATAAAATAATATATTTACGCAGTTGGATTAAAAAAAATCGATTTTCACTTCTTTTTTCTTTTCTTCTTTTTCTTAATCGCGTATAAATAATAATCTTTTATGAATTTCTTCTACGGGTTGTTTTAAAAAATAATTTAAACTTTTTTCGCGTAATTATGTTATTATATGAGTTGTTTAAAATATATATTTAAAATATTAGTTGCCTAACATTAAACACCAATACCAAATATGTAATATAATAATTGTGACACTTTTTCCAAACTAATCAAAGTTTTCATATTGCCATCTTTTTCTTTTTCTATTTTATTTCTATCTATTTCTACCTTTATTTCGTAGATGCTCATGTCTAAACATTGGAAAGTTCTTCTAAAGCGTGTGAGATAGACCTCCTCTTGCACCTTCACAGTGACTACCAATCTTCCAGGTCGTCTCCACCTCTTTAAGCTGCCTAGCTTCATGTTTCCTACTTTTTCTCAGGGTCTATGAATAACTCCATGCAGAACTATATAGAATATGAGTTCTCGACGCACCCGAGCATTCAGTCACCTTTCAATCTTTTTTGCAGGCAATTCCAGGCTCCTCTTCCAGCAATGGCATCAGAACTCAATTATAAACAGCGATCTTTTCCACCCTGTGTAACCTAACTTGTCTTAAATATCCGTGTATCGCAGATTTTCATCCATTTTCTTAATTTAATATATTTTAGTCATGTTTCAGTAAATCCACTTCTCAAATGCTTCAAGTCGCTTATCATTTCTTTGCTAACTATCAGTGCCACCATTCCATAAAATACATGATCTGATTATTATCCAGATGTCTCATTACGCGTTTGAAATTTAAAATCTTTCAAATTCGTATTGTTTGTTTGCACGTCCATACAGAGTGAAGTATGAGTCGCTAGCTTGAGTTGTTTATCTTCGTCTAAACCGAGTCAAAGTCATGACTGAATATCGCTCATGGCCGCCGCGGCGGCGCTTTTAACGTGCGCCGCCTGTCGCTCATGAGTATTTCTACCAGGAGCGCAAAAAATGTTTTCCAAACACGGTGACATCACTCCTCCAGCGGCCCGCAATGGACACGTGCCCCGGTTAGCGCGGGAAAGCGACAATTTCCCGCCGATTGCACATTTTTCCGCGCTCTCTGTTTACATTTACATTAAAAACCGTGTATTTTCGCGCTGTTTGTTTTATTTTTCGCCGCCAGGCGATCGCTCCAACTAATTTCCAATTATTATTATAATAATCGTGGCGCGTATTTAAAAAAATACACATAAACAACATAAGTAAATATTTGCTCCACCCAACACGATAACTGAAGAACATTTGGCGAACAGAAACTCAACATGTAGACGTAGTTGGAGACCGTAAAATCCTGTGTCCTCCCAGTCTTTTTGTACAGGTCTGAGACAACAGGAGCGCAGAAAGATGCATA
The DNA here is from genome assembly GCA_016648135.1 of Agrypnia vestita. Classification (NCBI taxonomy): domain Eukaryota; kingdom Metazoa; phylum Arthropoda; class Insecta; order Trichoptera; family Phryganeidae; genus Agrypnia; species Agrypnia vestita. The sequence goes on from JADDOH010004546.1 coordinate 58,291, forward strand.
TCTGTGCGACAGAACAATCAGCTTCTTTTGACAAGAAATACATGTTAAGAAAATTTTTTTTTAAACAATACAAATCCGCATGCTGCAAATGCTTATTTAATACGACTATTTCACAAGACAAATGGATGAAATAGATAGATTTGTAGTTATAAGATAGAGTCGAGGAATATCTGCAACTAATGGCTATGCTATTATGCTATATGCTGCGAATTTCATGGATAGTTCGCAGAACACGCATCTATGTTTGTCCTCCACAGTAATTATGCGTATTCTGAAGAAACCTAAACTAAAGGCGGAGAAATTTCGCCGACTAGATGAGTGTGCAAGCAATGGCACACTTCAGGAAGCTGTCAGAAAAGCAGCAGATCGAAGGAGATGATGCTGGACATCATTATCGTAGCGTCCACGACCGCTTTTCCAAGAGTATAATGAAAGAGAAGTTCCTACGCAAAATATCAGAAATTTGTTCGCAAGTAAAATCCTCGCTTGTAGGGGACTTTCTGTACTGCACCTTAGTCCACGTACATAGCAAGCTGGCCTGGGGAGCTCTCTGAAATAATCATTCTTCTTCAACCACTTCCATCCACTCAATTCTAATCCAAACACTAATAGCACTTCACGAGGTTGGCCTTGGCTACCTCAACGAAATCTCCTTACTCATTTACGCTCAGGACCTCCAGGTTCCTTAGGACTTTTCCATTGGAGCAAGATACCCAGCTCATCAAAGGCGCTAGACCTATATATTGTATACTCAACAAATTTGAGCATTATGTTCGAAGTCGTAGCGACGACGCCATATTATATCATCTTCGCATATTTTCATGAGGAGGCAGATCTTAGAGTTACGATTTCTACACCGTACAGCTGGTGGCTGATAGAATCCCCTTTGTTACACATTTCATCACTGACTTCACTATTGTCACTCACCATAATCTCCAACTGACATAATCGAAAGCGTTGGCGATATCTGTGAAACCCAAGTGTTTGTATGTACGATCGTAAGTAAAGTTTTTAACTAGAGGTGAATACAAAATAATACTTATTGAAAAGCAAATAAAAATAACGTTAGAAGGATTATTTTTCAGACGATCCTCTTCTTAAAGGAATTGGTGAAAATCCAGTCGTAGCATTTCTCCTTTTAATTTATTCTTAAATGTCGTCACACTTTCATGAAATATTCACCGAACTCATTGCCAGCAATATGTAGACAGGGCAACGGTGAGCGAACGTGGAGGTTTTGTTTTTACATTTTCGCGGTAGAAAATAACCCTCGAAAATAAAACGCGCTGACGTGGGGTACTTGCTTCGGATATCATTAATTTTATTACTCCCTTTATATTAACTCGTGGCGTCTGCTTGCTTGCTTGCCGTCAAAAAAAACTTTGGATCGATTTTTGACCCTTTTTCCGTGATCTAATCGAGCTGAAACTCGGCAAGTAGACTCGTGGCGACGATCAAGAAGATCTATAAAATTTTCGTTAAAAAAAATTAATAATTGTAGTATAATTTCGGATTTTTAGAAATTTTATTGGTTTTTTCAAATTGGAATCATTAGAAAAGTTTGATTAGCAACGGCGGCCCGATAACGTCGCGGAATATTTTCTAAATTTGAATTACTCCGTCGGTATACATAATAGGTACTTCACTGCGAATGTCGAAAATCTAAATTGACTGACAAGTGTTTTTAGAATTTAATCTTCAAAGCATGAAGTGTCTTATCAAAGCTCAAAACATCTGACATTTTAGAAATATATTAAATTACTGTAAGTTTAGTGTTATATGTTTTAATTCGTCTTTAATTGTTGTTATATTTTACAAAGAAAGGGAGTATAATAAAAACTTGGTTTTTATTGGTTACTTTTTTTGTTTTTAGGCTAATGCGGACGATTCGTCGCAATGAACAGTTTGTGGGGCGATTCGTTTCGCTGCGCTGGCAGTTTACGCTTTAACACGTCTCGATCGTGCAAATAAAAATAACATAACACACGTACCGCGGAAATAATCTGCGTAAACAGATGACGCGCCATTAAATAAATAAACCTACCACTATCAGCGTACCGAGAACTGTATCATAATCGGCCGTATTCTGAAAATAAAGAGATACTCTAACTAACTAACTAACTAACTAACCATTACGCCATTCCCCGCAGGGGTAGGCAGAGAGGATTGAACGCCACACTCTTCTATCCTGGCACACCACTTTTTCTTCGGTCACATTCATACATCTTCTCATACAAGTTCTACGGTTGTTGCGCCTTTAAACGGGGCCATCCTCAAACACTTGTTGTATCTGATCGCGCCAGGTCTTTCGCGGACGCCCTCTATTCCTGTTGCCTTCAACACTCGCCTCGTATATTTTCTTAACCGTCATTTCCCCGTTCATACGTTCCACATGACCAAACCATCTCAGCACTCCTTTCTTTATTCTACGTACCACACTATAGCCAGCATTGCATTCACGTCTAATTTGTTCATTCCTTACTCTATTGACCAAAGATTTTCCACACAAGCGTCTTAGTGGCCGCATTTCTACCGCATTCAGTCTACTTTCATTCCTCTTTTGCCAATTCCAGGCGTCACTTCCATACATTAGGGTTGGCACTAGAACGCCATTATGTACCGCTAGTCTTGCTTCCTTTGACAGATTCTTATTGGCCATAATTGCATACTCCAATACTCCAATACTCCAATACTCAAAAATAAAGAAACGTCAAGACATCTGTCAAACTTTTTATCATTAAAACGAAATTTTTGAATTTTATTTAATATTTGAAGTCTTTTAAAAGGAAAGTTTTGAGGCGTATCTTCGGACCGGTTCTAGAAAATGGACTTTGGCGCAGACTTTATAACGATGAGCTCTACACTCTGTTTAAGGAGCCAATCGTCACAAAATTTATAAAACTGGGAAGACTTCGGTGGCTGGATCATGTGGAGAGAATGGCCGAGCATCATGCACCAAAGTCCCCGCTGAACTCAAGGCCGATAGGGCGAAGGAGCTTAGGAAGGCCAAAATTAAGATGGAGCGACAACGTCCTCAAAGACATATCTGCCTTGGAGCTCCTTAACTGGAGAGACCTGGCACTAAACCGAGATGAGTGGAGGAAGACTCTTGAGGAGGCCAAGACCTACCAGGGGTTGTAGAGCTAAGGGTGATGACGATGATGATGATTTGAAGTCTTCTGTGTGTGAAAAAAACTAATTTCTACCAACTTTTAAATTAATATTAGTACTTTTTTTATATAATATTCTCCAAAAACTTATATTTTAGACAAAACTTCAGATTTCAATGGTTTGCTTTATGATATAAATGTAGCTTTCAAATCAAATAAACATATATTTTTATAAACCTATTTTAATTTAAAATGGTTTATATGCCATTACTGCACAACTGTTGGGTGTTGAAATTTGATATTGCACCATCGTTTACGTGGACATAAAAACACAGGATGCAATTTCTGCTTCCTGTCTTGGGTTTTCAATGACATTTTTTTATGAATCACTTATACTCCACATCTCCCCTCAATCAACACACCACACTTATTAGATCATGTAGATTTTTTCTTTATTATATAAATATATAATAAAAAAATATATAAATCATACGGAATTTTACAAACGTCAAAAAAAATCGTAAATTTAAATTAATTAAGCAATTACATGGGCATAAATAAATATCCATGGTCCCTACGTATACTGTTGTATCTGCAAAAATTTAACTTACTATAATATTGTCATATATATTGTAAAAAATATATATACATAGGTACCTACATAAATGTACATATATAATTCTTCTGTACGTGTGTATGAATGTCACTGAACTCCTCCTAAACGGCTGTATTCTCTGTATTGAAAATATATTTTTTATCGCATATTAAAAACTATGTCGCTTTTAATCATGTAACACTGTGTTACACCACAGTTTCCGAAGGTATTTTTTAGCACAGTCTTTTAAGAGTTAAATTATACGGCATGCTTCGTATATATGTTGCAACAATCCTCAGAGCGGCCGGCAACCAAAGGTTTTTCATTCTCCTTAAATGACCACAGATGTCACTAATGAGACATCTATTTTTGATGTTTTAGAGTTTTATTAGCAATATCCTTTATATGTGTAATGAGATTCTTCCAGAATTATAAGTATTGGACTACAATACGCCTGAAATATTATTTAAAATTTATTAAACTTCTTTTTACCAGTATTAACATGTATTTCTTGTCTGTTAGTTGCTGTAGAAGATTATCCAATGTACGTCGTAAACATTAGTAGTAAAATTATTTTATACTAGCGGCCCGACCCGGCTTCGCACGGGTATTTAACAAAAATTTCAAAAATTATACATTTTAACACACATACACATACACCCTTCTTTTTGCGTCGGAGGTTACTAAAAAAGAGTACATCATTTTGCTCTATTGTCAATAATTTGCGCAGCGTACGCGACTTAAGGTTTTTTTTTTAATATTTTTTTCACACTTTGGGTTACATTATCGAAGTTTTTATAGGGATTTATAACTTTTTTGAAAATATTCTATAGCCTATGTTCATCAGGGATAATGTAGGATTCTAAATGTGAAAGAATTTTTCACATCGGTCCAGTAGTTTCGGAGCCTATTCAATTCAAACACACAATCAAATCTTTCCTCTTTATAATATTAGTATAGATGTATATTACGAATGTATTTTTTGGTATTTCAAGGTAACATGACCCCTTAACTGATATTTTACGCGAAGCAAAGGATCCTTTTAATATGATAAATACAAAAGATTTCCTATAATACACATTTGATTAGCGCTATTTTTTTTTCGTTCTTATCGAGTAAACATTCGCCGCTCGATCTGGTTTACAATTACACATAAATATTTAGCGATTAATCGCTTTTCTCTGAATAATTCATGGTTTATTTTATTTCATAATCAGAGTTTTATCCGATTAGCTGCACACAATGCACAGAGATTCAACGAACATGGTGACGTGTTGAACTGATAATAAGTTGTTCTCGGACGATTTAAAATAAAAGTGATCTGAAGAAGGAGCCCGAGAAGACACCCTCAAAGGCAGAATGCTGTACGCCATACGACAGGTGAGTCTCGTCACAACCTTACTAATAATTCAGCTAAACTTTATTTTATGACCTCGCTCTGATTTTCTTTAAAAAAAGTATCCCGGCGTAGTTGAGTGCCCCCATGTCAAAACTGAAATCAAAATTTGGCGGTCGTAAGTATTTAAAAAGTTATTACACTTTAAAGTTTGAAAATTTTCCATACGTTTTGACGGATGTAATGCACAATGTGGGTGTTTTTAATATGAACACATTTTCCAGCATAATTGAGTGTCCTGATTCCAAAAATGGCACCCAAATATTTAACGAGTAATTCCAATTTAAAAATCGCAATTATTCTCTTAATATGTTTAACAAATCTGCCTTTTCCACAGAATAGAGACAATACAGCCTTTTCATTTGAAGTTTTATACGTATCTATGGATAAGTATTTTAATCATTGAATGATTGTCTATAGTTCGCGTGCCTTATAGGTAAAATGGCTAAACACATCTGTCAAAACGTATGGAAATTTTTCAAACTTTAAAGTGTAATAACTTTTTAAATACTTACGACCCCCAAATATCGATTTCAGTTTTGGCATCAGGGCACTCAACTTCGCCAGGATACTTTTTTTTTAAAGAAAATCAGAGTGAGGTCATAAAATAAAGTAATGCCCTTACTTTCTTCCTCTGCAGAATAAGATGTGATCTCCGCAAGGGTCCCATCAGCTCCGATGGTGTAGGGCCCTAGGGTGGCCAGGAATCGCCGAACAACGACCACTAGGCTAAAATAAAATTAAAATAGTGTTATATTTCCGAACCAGGTAATGTAGGAAGCCAAATAAACGCAGATTGGTTCAGATGATAATATGCCAACCGATCCAACTCGTTAAAGAGAGAGGAAGAGAGCCGGTGCTCACTCTTTTTAAAGCGGCGCCACCCCTACAATTCCTGTAGAGGTGGCCTGCAATGTAATCAACAAATTAGATTGCAAGGTCGACCTAACAGAGAAGCGGAAAGCATTTTAGCTAGGGAATGCAATCCCGAGTCGGGATCGCCCTTCAGAATACCTCGAGATTAGAATTTCCAATCCCGCAGGATCCCTAGGGATCGGGATCCGAAGGCTTTTGTGTTTTTTGTATTGTTTATAGAGCTGAATAGCAATTAAAGACAACGCCTTGCATTTTTATATCAGCAATTTTAATAAAATGCTCATTATTAATCATTGCATTAAAGTTTTTGTAGGCGTTTTTCCAAGCATCAATCAGTCAATGTAGTAGAGTAAGTTGTAGTTTTTATTACTATGTTAGGTTGACACAATACAGCAAATATTATTCAAAGCTATTTTCATTATTTGAATGTGACATGGACATAAGTTTTAAGTACTTACTAAAAGCTGTATAGACGTATAAATTAAACATACAAAACATAAAAAATGCTGATCAATCCCGATAAACTCGTCCGATTTTTCGGTTCGGGATCGATTTCGTAAATGCCTCGAGATCTCGCGGGATCGGGATTGCATTCCCTAATTGTAGCTCGTTGGCCTTGTGGTTAGGACACTCGCCTCGTGATCCAGCCTCACGTGATCCAACCTCCGAACCTCACTCCAGACTAGCAAGTTATTCCTTTTTCATAGCACAAGCGTTCAGCTTAGTTTAAATAGTAAGAATATTGATGTGACAGGTATTCCGTGTTCGCATCTCTATTTTAAAAAAAAGTAACCCATAAAAACCAAGTTTTTATTATACTTCCTTTTTTTGCAAAATATAACAACAATTAAAGACGAATTAAAACATATAACATAACACTAAACTTACAGCAATTTAATATATTTCTAAAATGTCATGAGTTTATTCTAAAATGATTATTCATATTTCTTTATGTTTATGTTTATTCATATTTCTAAAATGTTTTGAGCTTTGATAAGACACTTCATGCTTTGAAGATTAAATTCCGAAAACATTTGTCAGTCAATTTACATTTTCTAAATTCGTAGTGAAGTACCTATTATGTATACCGACGGAGTAATTCAAATTTAGAAAATATTCCGCGACGTTATCGGGCCGCCGTTGTTAGAAATCAAACTTTGGTAATGATTCCAATTTGAAAAAATCATTAAAAATTTCTAAAAATCTGAAATTATACTATAATTTTTAATTTTTTTTAACGAAAATTTGATAGATCTTCTTGATCGTCGCCACGAGTCTGCTTGCAAAGTTTCATCTTGATTGGATCACGGGAAAGGGTTAAAAATCGATCCAAAGTTAGACGACAAGTAGACAAGCAGACGCTACGAGTTAAAAGAAAGGGAGTAAAATATGGCCTTAATTAAAAAAATAACTAACAAACTTTACGTAAACCATCTAACTTCGTTAGGTCACGCGCACGCTAACTTATCCATCATCACCAACATCTAGTCGTGAACGTCGAGTTTTCTTGCATCTTTCTCAATATTGTCACTCCCTTCATCCATGACATGGCCTTAATCAGATGAGATGGCCCTGGAACAGACTCTTGGTTCTCTCCAGCCAGAAGCAAGGCATCCCTCCATCGTCGTGGCACTCTTTCAGGTCTTCTTCCCACCCATGACAATCGTTTTTTTCACTTTGACGCCTAATGTTACCGAAAAATAAAACGAATCTCGTCATTCTCTCGTACGAGAACATTTTGAGCACGCTTTTCGCTATTGCGAACAATTCGAGTCTTTTCTGCATGCATGATGGTTCGAAATACAATATTGTGGATCGAAATAATAGTTCACGTGGGTATACAAAGGAAAACCGAGATTATTCGAGGTTGTAAAAAAATGACTATTTATATTTCGCTGTCGGTTGCGAATGCTAATTGTTTAGTTGATGCAGACAGATGAAGACGGGAATGTTTACGCCGAACTAAACAAATAGAAAAATGATGTACGCGGTGCCTGTCCGTAAACAAGAACAACACTATACACAAACTGTTTTTAAACAAACTCAAAGCATAAACAAACTACGCGAAAGTTACTCAACACAATGTGTTTGGATGACGTCCATGACGTCAGTGGGTGACGGCACTATTTGCTGTTTACTGTACGTGGTGTCAGAACGCTTCGGTGCTCCGCCATGTTCCCATGTTCCCATGGCTTCTGGAGTAATGTTGACAGACGTGCTGTCCAGGGACTATTTGAGGAGGATTGAAAGTACTAAAAATTAAAGGAGTGTTGTATGAAGCGTAATGTTTAAGGTTGAGTATGCAGATAGTCATGAAAGATCAAAAACAAAACAGGCTCGTTGTGGAAACTAGTCATGTTTTAAAAATATACAATTATACACCTCATACAATAGAATCATAACATAACATAATTGTAAGTTTTGATGTGAGAGATAATCTTCAAAACTACTCATCCGATCTCAAAAATTCTTTCACCAATACTTAGAATGCACTTTCAAGGTGGATATAGGCTATACATTATCCCGATAAATTAAAAGGGCTTTTCATAGTAACTAAAGTCAACGAAAAAATGATCGAGCCATGCGTTTTTTACGAACATGCTTTAACGGTAAGAGATATTCAAATACATTCTATAGAGAAGTTGTAAAACTCAAAAAGGTCGCGAAGACATATATCTATATGTTAATGTTAATACACAAATTGATAAAATATGGCTAAAAGTTACTATAAATCTGCGCGGGTTAGCTAGTAATATATAAATACATTAATCAAGATGTATTATATATGTCTCACAGAGAGGAATCTATTTATATGGGAAAGGAGATGGGGAAGTTTTTGGGAGTTTACAGGGCTTTAGACCTGTCATTGCCTTGGCATAAATGATCACTTTACACAATATGACGTTCATGATTCCACCGATGATCGACTACCACATCTATCAAATTTTGAAAAGTTATATAGGTACATACATCGTATTTATGTACCTCGCTTCTCTTTGAACTACGCTATCGCCATTTATTGTTGTGAATGTAATGAAACAACTATATTTTTATTAGCGTTTAGAGCAGTATTATTTTTATGTATGTATGACATTCATCCGAATTATTAACATAGGTATATATTAGAATATGCCTGAAAATTATTAGCTTCATGTCTGTAAGACATCTATAAAATACCTTTATTAATTACTGACTATCCCTCCGGGGAGAAAATTCGGTTATTATATTCTTGAAATAATTTTAAAATACTCAAAAATGTTCTGAATATAAATCCATAATTTAAAAAAGTAACCCATAAAAACCAAGTTTTTACAATACTCCCTTTCTCATTTTCGGGTATCGCGTCTACTATATGCGTTGAAATATCCATTCAACTTGTATGAAAAAAACATTAAAAATTTGAAAAATCCTAAATTATACAATAATTATTATTTTTTTTAACGAAAATTTCATAGATCTTCTTGATCGTCGCCACGAGTCTGCTTGCAAAGTTTCAGCTCGATTGGATCACGGGAAAAGGGTCAAAAATTGATCCAAAGTTTTTTCGACGGCAAGCCGGCAAGCAAGCAAGCAGACGCCACGAGTTAATAATATAAAGGGAGTAATAAAGGCTTTTTACCCATATCGCGTTTATTATATTGAACTTGACATTTTACAAATTTTACTTCAACTTATATTTGAATCGCCTTTTACTCGAAGTCCTAGTGTGCGATTGAACAAAACAGATGACAAATTAATTAATCAATTAGAAAGACATACATAAAAATCGAACCAACGAAAAAATATTTGGCTGCTGCCGGGATTTGAACCACAGATCTCCTATCCGGGGGAAGCGCGATTCTCTTTCTAATTGATTAATTAATTTGGTTTTAAATATCACAGAACTTAGTTCTGAAAAAAATGCAACGTCACAATAAGAATGTGTTCTTGAATATAAAATAGATGACATTATAGGTAATGAAACAAATATATTTTTTATTAGAGTTTTGGGCAATATTATTTTATTTATATATATATATATATCTAGAGAACGGCGGTCTGATGGTTTTAGGGGAGGGAGATGGCGCCCATGTTTTTTGCAGCATCCGAAAGAATACCTGCGCAAAATTAGGAGTCAATATTAAGCACATTTATATAAATGAGAGTGCGATTATGTTTTGAGCAAGGTTCTAAAGAGTTATTGCGCGATATTGGCATTTGAATGAGGGTCCCTATGTCTTAATTTAAATAATTATGTTGCAAAAGTATTTTAAAATCGGTCATATGGTGTAGGATCTTACTGATCTGACAGACGGGCGTTAATGTTTTTGTATTATATGTTTGGATATTTATATTTATGTTTTAATATAAAAGTAAGGAATCTTTTAACTAAAAAGGAAACAAATTAAAAAGGAAGAAGGAAAAATAAGGAACAGAAAAAGTGTTAATAATCATCCAATATTGATAAACAGCAATTAGAACGTAAAACAATTTAACTGCTAAAATAAAAATAAAATTTAAAAATCGAAGTATAGATCAAAATATTAAAAAGTTATATATGGAAATAAGAAAGAGTGTAAATAGTAAATTGAACGTTAAAATAATCAGGTCCTTTTTGCAAATAGTCATCTTTTAAATTTATTCTCTTGTTAAGTAGGTACTTTATATTATCATTTTCCATATATAACTTTTTAATATTTTGATGTATACTTTGATTTTAAATATTATTTTTGTTATCATGATGAAGAAGCCATTGGCTTCGAAGCATGTTGAATTTTTTCAATAAATATGTGGCGTTTACAAAGTTAATTTATATAAATTACTTTTATTACCGTATTATTAAATGACTCGCACATGTACCTATATATAAAATAAGAACTGTGGCTCCCTCATCAGACTCAAGAGCTTCTCTTCACTGATGAGGTCTACATGACTACCAAGTATTTAAAAAAATGTCAATTTGATATGTAAATATATAAGAATTATATTTGTAACATATATATTAAATAATAAAAAAAGTAACCCATAAAAACCAAGTTTTTACTATACTCCCTTTCTTTGTAAAATCTAACAATAATTAAAGACGAATTAAAACATATAACGTAACACTAGACTTACAGAAATTTAATATATTTCTAAAATGTCAGATGTTTTGAGATGTCAAGATTTTGATAGATTCAATTTCCAGCGTCAAATGATTTAGTCAGAATCAGATTTGAGTAATGTAGAATTCTTCAAAACCAATCAGAAATCTAAAAGAAATAAATTATTATTTGATTTTTTCCCAAAAAACCCAATTTTGCTGTCATCTGTGAACCAATTGTTTTGTAAATTTTCGAAATTCGTAGTGATGTACCTATTATACCGACGGAGTAATTCAAATATAGAAAATATTCCGCGACGTAAACGGGCCGCTATGCCAATAATCAAACTTTTCTAATGATTCCAATTTGAAAAAACCAATAAAATTATTAATTTTTTTTAGCGAAAATTTGATAGATCTTCTTGATCGTCGCCACGAGTCTGCTTGCCAAGTATCAGCTCGATTGTATCACGGGAAAAGGGTCAAAAATCGATTCAAAGTTTTTGTTGACGGCAAGCAAGCAGACGCCACGAGTTAATATAAAGGGAGTAAAAAATGATTATAATTAAATATCTATCAAAATTGATCTGAATGCAAAATTATCATAATACAGATGTTGTTTTTGGGAGGAACCAATGCATCGCGTGTTCCAGAATTTCTCTGGCCCAAATTGGAGCCCCGTCACTGTTGAGCGCCTCTGAGGAGGTCCTCATAAGGGTGGTAAGGGTACTTTTAAGCGACCCCCTTCATCTCACACGTAATACGACTTTATCCTCCATTCACCCTGGACCACGTCAATCTCTAAATGTACTCTTCTACATTTTCAAATCGATCATTCTTAAAATACTATCAGTATTTTCTATACTTATATTATAAAGAGGAAAGATTTGATTGTGTGTTTGAATTGAATAGGCTCCGAAACTACTGGACCGATTTGAAAAATTCTTTCACATTCAGAATCCTACATTATCCCTGATGAACGTAGGCTATAGAATATTTTCAAAAATGTTAGGGATCCGTATGAAAACTTCGATAATGTAACCCAACGTGTGAAAAAATTACGAAAAAAAAACCTTATATCGCGTACGCTGCGGAAATTATTGCCAATAGAGCAAAGTAATGTACTACAGTTTTATAGAGGACATTAATATCTACAAAAAAATCTGCGATACCATATATCTAAGTATTACAGTTATGTTACAATAACTTATGTTAACATTAGATGGAAACATTGTTTTTTAGAGAACAGCGGACGCTTTGTTTTCCCTCACAAACATATTTTTTACTTAATCCTTAACCCGTGCGACGCCGGGTACGACCAGCTAGTATATTATTTAGGTTTTTTTTTCATATATATTTATTAATTTTTTGATATTTATTACATTAAACATATGCCAAACTGCACAGCAGTTTTACGGCATGGTTGCCTTCAATATTTGATAATAATTTTTATTTTATAATGAAGATAGTAGGTCATTATCGAGTGTTGCATGTTTTTTTACAAGTGATACATGATATGTAATTATAGATTAACGTAAGATTAGGTACATAGCTTTAATATATATTCTTTTAGCTTGTACTTTTTTGAAGCCAATGGAGTTTTTTTGTCTTGCATCATCTCATCTTATTAAAGATTCTTGGCACAATATGATCTCTTTTTCTTTCGCCATACACGTTGTTAGTGATTGGTATTCTCATTGTTCGTCCTGTCGATCTGGTTGCATAGTTATGGTGCGTGTAAGTGTGTACATTAATATTATTTATCATTTCTTCTAGTATTATATTATATTTTACTTTTTGGTCAATTGGTAATATTTTGCATACTTTGAATAATTTATTATAATCATCCTTGTGCATACATTTACTTCTATTATCTACTATAAGTTTTAGGAATCTTAATTGTTACTGTTTGATTTTATCAATGTATGTTTTATAGGTAAGACCATAACTGCTCACGCCATAACTGATAACCGAGTCAACCATCGCGCAGTAAAGGGAGTACAGTGTGTATAGCACAATTGAAAAAAAATAGAAAATAAAAACCAATCCTTATCGTTTATACACTATTAAGAAAATGTAAACAAGAAAGCAATAAAAATAACAGTGACATTTTTTAATTTTACGTTCCAATACAGTTAGTTACGGCCAATTACAGAAGCTAAACACATCACAAAATACCCAGGCTTGAGTAAATCACACAGATTAATTGTGACCTCAACGGAAATCGAACACGGAACCCTCGTCGTGAGAAACCCGTGTCATGCCCACTGGACTACGGGGGCCGCCAATTCAAATAAACGCATCTTATAAAAGAGTGCAAATTATTAAAAAAATAAACTTTAATTCAAATTAAAAAAAACTAAAATTAATTTTTTAAAATAAAAATTATATAGGGTGTCTTGTAGATAGTAGTAATAATTAAAAAATGGAAAGAAATAATATTTTCTTCTACGGACCGGTTATAGAAAATGGACTTTGGCGCAGACGTTACAACAATAAGCTCTATACTCTGTTTAAGGAGCCAAACATCACAAAATTTATAAAACTGGGAAGACTTCGGTGGCTGGGTCATGTGGAGAGAATGTCCGAGCATCAAGCATCAAATTCCCTGCTGAACTCAAGGCCAGTAGGGCGAAGGAGCTTAGGAAGGCCAAAATTAAGATGGAGCGACAATGTCCTCAAAAACATATCTGGCTTGTAGCTTCTGAACTGGAGAGAGCTGGCACTAAACCGAGGTGAGTGGAGGAAGACTCTTGAAGACCCACCAAGACCCACCAGGGGTTGTAGTGCCAAGAGTGTTGATGATGATGAATATTTTATTATAATTATACACAGTGTGGAGTATAAAAGCAAAGACAGCAATATCCAAAAAAATTAAATAAAAATTGAATGCATCATCAAGGATTACTAATTTAAAATGTACTGAATTCTAGATTTTATGTAACTAATTTGCTACTAGCTACGAGACATTCTGCATAATCTAAAATAATATATAATATGAAACAATTAAGTTCAGGTTATTAAATTGGAGACCTGAGAGAGAGACCAAATGGAGAATATACAGAAAACGAATGTACAAAAAAAAGAAATAAATATCAATGTTCACGTTAAAACGGTTCTTCAAACTCTTATCTATTTATTTATGACATAACCTAGCGCGTTATTCTATTTTTAAGATTTTATTTTTCTAAATTTTGCATTTTCGACAACTTTGTTTATGCAAGTTTGCAATTTGTTTATGACACGCATAATGTCTCTGTCCAAAAGTAGTCCTAATCCTTAACTAAGTCTGATACCGTATACCTGTTGTCCTCGTACGCCTCTTTTGTTTCCTGGTTTTGATGGATCCTTGATAGACTATGTGAAAATTTTTTGGGCTATTTTGTCGCTGATCAGCGGCATCTATCGTCCATACAACAACACTGTGATGGAGTGTTCCTATTTTAATAAACCTCAAAAAGATTTATTTCATACTAGCTTACCTTAAATAATTTCAATAGCTTAATTATATTTTTAGTAACGTTTATTCATATTTTATCAATTTGTGTATTAACCTTAACATATAGATATATGTCGTCGCTAATTTTTTATAGAAGTTTTTGAGTTCTACAACATCTTTGTAGAAAGTATTTAAATATCTCTTACCGTTAAGGCAGCGTTCGTAAAAAACGTATCGCTCGACTATTTTTTCGTCGACTTTAGTTGTAAAATAGGTCACCACGAAAAGCCTTTTTATTTTAACCTGATAACATATAGTCTTTGTCCACCCTGGAAGTCTATTCTCAATATTGGTGAAAGAATTTTTGAAATTAAATGAGTAGTTTCGGAGATTACCTCCTACATTCAAACCTACAAACTTTACCTCTTTATGTTATATATATTATTATAGATAGACAGGGTATAAAGCTTATTTTTGTAGGCTCTACACAAAAATTTCCTAAAACTGGTCCAGAGATACGCCTTTAAATATCGCTTTCAAAAACGTTTAATATACAAGAAATCTTCCTTATCTATATGTCTTAGACGCATGTCTTATCTTAGGATAAAATAATGGTAATTGTGATGTCCTTTCCTTTTGCCAAGGAAACATCTTTGTCGAGAATCTGGAATCTTTGTGAAAGCCCAAATGAGTTACTATTTGTTCTGTACAAATGTAACAATACTGCAACAAGATATATTTAGCTGATCTAATTAGCTCTCCAAGTGCGTGCTTTCGTGATAGCTTTCGTAATGGCGTGCCCGCGTGGTGCGTTCCTTTTATCATATTCTCCCTCTCTATCTCCCGTCCCTCTCATGCGCTCAGACAGACGTCCATCCAAATGCATTACAGAAATGAAAGAATGGTGGCCCGAAGGCAATCTCAGATCTCGCACTTTTTCTTTCTTTTTTCTTCTTCTAATTAGATAGAGGACCTTCGCTTAGATAGAACTCTCCTGCCAATCTCTCTCCTGCGCTCTGTCGATTACTTAGGAAAATTGGTATTTCAGGCTTTTTTCGCAAAATCCTCCATTTGCCTTTTCCATGTTATTCTGGGTCATCCTTCTTTCTTCTATCGTCGATGAAAAAATTTGTTGAAACAGGCGGTTTCACATACGGAGAACTAGTCCAAACTCATTAAGCTGGGACTATACTATTTGGAGTAGCAGCGGGTTTACTTCAAGGTCCTCTCGGATGTTATTTTAGACAGTTTTGAGGTGGTGTTCACCAATTTGGAGAAGATGGAGAAGAAGTCTGATACTACAAGGTCTTCTTTAGGTGTTTAATGGAATGTCATAATGTTTTCTGTCTGATACTACAAGGTCTTTTTTAGGTGTTTAATGGAGTGTCATGATGTTTTCGTGTATGTATGTTTTTTCTGTCTGATACTACAAGGTCTTCTTTAGGTGTTTAATGGAGTGTCATAATGTTTTCTGTCTGATACTACAAGGTCTTCTTTAGGTGTTTAATGGAGTTTCATGATGTTTTCGTGTATGTATGTTTTTCTGTCTGATACTACAAGGTCTTCTTTAGGTGTTTAATGGAGTGTCATGATGTTTTCGTGTATGATAGTAAAAAGTAAGTAAGAGAAAACAGGTTAACTATATTAAATATTCATCTGGGCTTACAGATGCCAGATTACATATTTAGATTGTATATATTTTAACCATTTTCTTGTTCTTCTTATGCCCAAAGGACGTTGGCTAGCATTACTTTATTTGCTAGGGCTCGGAAAAACATCTAAAGTCTCAGGTTTTTCTCCTTCTTCCAGGGCCCCGACTTCCGGCAATCTTTCCCTGCAACATGAGATGCAAGATCTCGTACTTCTCTGCAAGTCTCATCACATGTCCGAGATATTCAAGTTTTCTAATGTTAATTATTTTAATAACTTTTTTTTTCTTTAGAATCCAAACCGTAACATCTTCTTCAAAAACAGCAAAATATTTTGTGGTGGCATTATTAATATAATTAATAAAAATAAAAATTGTTTTCACCACTCATTTTACTTACATTAAATATCAACATATTTCAGAGCCCATGGTCCCTTCGTGTACACTAACGAAGGGACTATGGGCTCTAAAACATGTTGATATTTTTAATACAAAAGTGGCTTAAACTAACAGAATATTAGTTAACTTAGTAAAAAACCACTACCAGATTTAGGGTCTACCGGTTTCGAGACGTACCCGTCTCTTCATCAGGACCAACACTATACTACTATATTCACAAAACAAAGTTTATTTTTATTTATTTATTTATTTCAACATACGGCACAGAAGTACTTTTTACGTAATAATATATACAAGAAATCCAAAGAGTAGAACAGCAAAAAATTACAGAATTGACAATATAGTATAGATAATAGTTTAATGTTATAGCAGTAATTTAGAAAAAGGAGGAGTGAAGTATATATAAGCTAAAACATAATTTACAAAAAAAAGAGATGTGAAGTATACACAAGGTTAAACAAATAGGTATAATAATTTGTTTGTGATTGCATTATGGATTCAGGACGGCAGGGTGTAGAGCTTTTAGTAGCGAATCTTTATATTGCGCTAAACTGGAATTAAAAATAATATTTTTATTAATTACACAGAACATCTTCTTTCGTGACATTGTCCATTCAGCGTATTTTGAGTATTTTTCTATATATCCACATCTAGAATGTTTCAAGTTGCCTTTTAGATTCTTCGGTAAGCGTCCGCGCTTCTATTCCATAAAATAATATGGAGAACATGTAGCATGAGACCTTTTGCTCTCGTATTGCAATCCATTAACCATTTTCCAAGAAATAAACGCTGAGCTAATGTTATGTCTTCCACAATACAAATGCGTACATTGCAATACTTGAGACGTGTCACATGAAGCTCTGTATTGCCTGCCCAACATAACTTGGCGTGCGGCAAGATTGGAACTAAAACCCGCCCCGCCCGCACCCGGCGGCAACCCCTCGCCCTGTCATTCAGTACAATTTTGTATTTTTCTCGGGAGCTGTGACATCTTGATTACCAACATACACTGAATTATTATGTCCAAAACAGTCCGGGGTGGTGCAAGAACAATTGCCAATGAAGTATTAAAGATTTGCGAAGCTGAAAAAGCAAATAATGGACCGATATTACCGTCTGATAGTTTGACAGATAGAGCGGCCGCCGCGGAGCGCGCTGTTACCCGACCAAATTTATATTGAAGGCTCTGACACTGGTCACCGGACATTCAATACATTATGTATTGTGTAATAAATTTACAACCTGCAACTTCTGTTTCGCGACAGAGGCGCCCTCCCTCGCACGCCAAGTTATAGTGGTGGCATTCTAAGTAAGCAATGTAGTAGCGATGAGTCCGCTCCGTACTAAGTACTACAATGTAGTGCTACATTATACTGAAATGCACACTTCACACGTTTGTGAGTGAACTTCACACTACAAACTACACACACCTAAAATTTCAAAGCACATATTTCAAACAGCACATTGATGATAAATTGAAGTGTGAATTTTTTGTTAAATTCTCAGCCGATATTTTTTTGAAGGTGACGTAGATAAAAATAAATAATTGACCGAGATTTTAATGTGTACAAAATGGTCGAAATATTTTTGGCGGCCGAATGAAGAAAAGTTTGGAAACTGAAACACCTCCCCCCCCATGAATTAGAATATTATGGGATAGAGTGGTGCATCACTATATTTATAAAGCCATTAATTACTATAATAACTTACCTATCGAGATGCGATGCATCAGTAACCTCTCAGAGCAAATCAAAAAAATTAAAATTTTCCTAAAATCAAACTTAAATTCATAAATCATTTAAACCTACAGCTTTTTTCAAAATAACTCCTATACTTCATTAACAATTAACCTTTTTCATAAATAACTTGTATACACTATGTACCTATATATTATAAAAATAAGAACTGTGGCTCCCTCATCAGGCTCAAGAGCTTCTCTTCACTGATGAGGTCTACATGACTACCAAGTATTTAAAAAAAAATGTTTAATCTGATATATATAAGAACTGTATTTGTACCATAAATTAAATAAATAAAAAAAAAAAATAAAAAATAAAATGGTGAAACTTCCGGAAACTGAAACAACCCCCCTCTCCCCCCCACGGATTTGAAAAATTTGTTGTAGTACGCTTTTCAAGTAGTACTTCTTTTAGTTTACATTTACATTACAGTTACATTAAACAATTATTCTACACATATTTACACTTGGACTTATGACTCACTCAACTTTCACTAACATTACACTTGATACTTTGTAGATACATAATTACTACCTTATGAAAATAAATATTACTGACGAATTCAAAAAAATATTATAATATAACGCGACTCTGGGACAGACGTAGCCTAGTAGAGTGGCATAATCCACAAACTTAACAAAAATAAAAGTGTAATTTATCTTATATTTTCTTGTAAAATTAGTATTAAGTACCTTTATTTGTAAACAAGGAGTTTTTGAAATAAATAAAAAAAATTAAAAAATGAAGTGTGTAATGTGTCGGTACCTACTACAAATGTAGTAGGTACACACTTTGTAGTCTCGAACTGGTAAAAATGTGAAAATGTTGTAGTCTTCATTTTGAAATGTAGTTTTTCGCTAATGTAGAGGCTACTGACACAAGGTAGAGTCGAAGATCACCAACTGGTGGAATCTGCAACTGCAACTAAGGATTTCGGTTAGGTTAGGTTAGGTTAGGTTAGTGTTGTTATCGCTATCAGATGTTGTGTATCTGTACATAATATTAAATATTATCAATCTTAACCTTCAACATGAAAAAAACTATTTGAGAGAGATTGGAACCATATTGTATACCTTTGTTTTCGTCTATTTTTTAAATCTATACTAATATATAAAGAGGTGTAGTTTGTGTGTTTGGATGTAGGAGGTAATCTCCGAAACTACTAAACCGATTTCAAAAATTCTTTCACTAATATTTAGAGTGGAATTTCAGGGTGAACATAGGCTATACATTATCCTGTTACAATAAAAGGGCTTTTCGCGGTGACCTATTTTACAACTAAAGTCGACGAAAAAATGACTGAGAGATGCGTTTTTTACGAACGCTGCCTTAAGTGTAAGAGATATTTGAATACTTTCTATAGAGAAGTTGTAGAACTCAAAAAGTTCTATAAAAAAGTCCTGGACGACAAATATCTATATGTTAAGGTTAATACACAAATTGATAAAGTGTGACTAAAAGTTAATAAAAAACACGTGTGAAGCCGCGGGCACAGCTACTTATTAATATAGAATTATGTCCTTTGTAAACGGATGTGAAACATAAACGGAATAATCCAAAAATATGGTCTCGTTGTTCATACAATGAAAATAAGTATTTCACTATATAATTTAATATCCTGTTAATTTAATCTAACTAAAATAATCGTAATCTAAATTAAACAAACCAAACCTAATAACCTAACCTAACCTCATATATTGCCTATGAAATGTCAAAATATGCAGTGCATTTTTCGAAACTTTAAAGTGTAATATCTTATTTAATACTTACTATTTAAACGTAAATTATCTTTCATTTTGTTATTAGCACATTCAATAATATGGTGAAATACTCATTTTCGTTGTATATGCAATGGGACCATTATCTTGGATTTAGCCACATAAACTCGTATCATTTTTATAGGTTCATTTATACAGTGTACCCGCATCTAAAATCACGCAAAATTTTCCATTAAACTATTGTCTCTAGAATAAAGGTTGAAGCTCTTCAGTGACCCTTTGGTTGTCAGATTGTATCTAAATTTCAAAGGAAAAAGAACCGCTTGTTTTATTTCAACACATCTCTGTGAAGGACGCTTTATTTTTCGCTAATACTTGTCGTCAGTAACAGTAATTCTAAAAAATATTGATTATATTATTTGCATATCATCTACTTCTTTTATATGATTACTTCCACCAACATGTTACTGGACTACTTGCAATTTGAAAATAAAGAAATCCCAATATGCCTGAAAAGAAAACTGTTCGATACATGTATCCCTCCGATGTTGACATATAGACTAGAAACAGCAACACTAACAGAAAAAAAACATACAAAAATTAAAATGTACACAGCGGGCCATGGAAAGGCTCGGTGTTAGCCTCCGAGATAAATTCAGAAATGAAGAAATAAGACGCCAAACAAAAGTTGCCGATTTAATGGACCGTATTGCAAAACTAAAAAGGCAGTGGGCTGGACATATGGCTCGACAGGAGGATACTAGATGGGCACCAAGCGTCGGAAGGCCTCCCAAAAGATGGTCTGATGACATAGTCCAGCAAGCAGGAAGAACCTGGATGCGAAGAGGGAGAAATAGAGACGAGTGGAAGAAAATGGAAGAGGCCTACATCCAGCAGTGGAGGGAAAAAGGCTAAGGAAGAAGAATAAGAAGTTTCGGTTAAACCTTACCATCGTCAGGGTGTTGTATAACTATCAAAATATCAGGATGAAATGTCTTTTGTTTCTTGTTTTTCTAAATTATTTTTAAATATTATTTCTGAAGTTCTTGATTACTCGCAATTATTATACAACGCCCTGACTATGGTAAGGTTTTACCGAAACATGTTGGTGGAATTACTCGTATAAGAGAAGTACATAATATACAAATAATATAGTCAATATTTTTTTTAAATATCAATCTTAAATGTTGCTGAAATAATTGAAAAAATAGTAATTCTTCATCAGTACACCGAGTCGTTCCGAAACGGCGACAATGACAGCTCTGCCAAGAGCCTAGCGACGAAGAAGTGACAAGAGGATGCGGTTTGAACGCCGAAACCATGCCGGCTTTGTTCTCACCATGATATCATCATGTCGAGAAATAGAGACGCGGTCAGCACGTTCCGTGCGCGCAGAATGTCACCTGTAAGGCGAGCCGAGGTTTGCACACGGCTCGACACCGCGTATTATATTATTGGCCGTGTTTTGGTAAACACACCTCTATTGTTTGCTGGAGCCGTGTTGATGTTTAGCTGGGCTTTGTTTATTATTATATTTTAGTTTATTGTTTATCCGCGCCTCGTGTCGGCCGCTGTTTATAAAAGGCAGACGTAAACACCGCGAGCCTGCCGGGAAGCGAAACAACTGGACGCAGATGCAGAGTCTATGAAATATTTTCTAACATTGCGACTAAAGTGCTTTTTCATTGTGTGCCCAATGGCGAGCGTTATAGCCCTTTGAACTTTGTGCACATCACATCTCCATTCCTCCATGTTGATCGCAGGGTTTAAAGAGGATCGTTTCTGAGGAGTCCGTTCTGAAAAACGTTATGAATCCTGTAGGAGACCATCTTAAAAAACTCTCTTCATCATTTAGGAGATCATCCTAAAATACGTCCTTCATTTCGTAGGAGTCCGTCCTTAAAAGACGTTCGTTGCTGTCTAGAGGACCGTAATAAGAATATTTTTTCTTCGTGTAGGAGACCGACTGAAAGGAAATTCTTCATCGTATAGGAGTACGTCCTAAAATATGTTCTTTGTCGTGTAGAAGACCTTCCTAAAAAGAAGTTCTTCATTGTTTAGGGGACCGTCCTAAAAAGGTTTTTTTCATCATATAGGAGACGATCCTTAAGACATTCTACATTGTGTAGAAGATCGTCATAAAGGATTTCTTCACCGTGTAAGAGTCCGTCCTAAAAATACATTCTTTATCGTGTAGGAGACCGTCCTAAAGGTTGTTCTTCATTATGTAGGGAACCGTCCTAAAAAGACTTTCTTTATCGTGTAGGAGACTGTCCTCAAAAGTCGTTCTTCATTGTGTAGGGACAGTCCTCGGAAGACTTCATTGTGTAGGGACAGTCCTCGGAAGACTTCATTGTGTAGGAGACGGTCCTAAAGGACACTCTTCATCGTGTAGGAGACCGTCCTAAAGTACATTCTTCACCCCCGTAAAAGATGTTTCTCGACGCGATCCCCTGACATAATTACCCTACATAATTGTTGATCTCGCTTGAAAAGCAAAGTTCGTGATAAAATTGATAATTATTGTTAGATTAAAAAATCGATAATTAATAATTATTGATAATTATTGTTAGATTAAATTATTGTTAGTTAAAGTTGATAATTAGTGCATGCTTGTCTCTGACAAGATTAATACGCGTGTGATCAAAAGTGGTGATAGTTTAACAATACTATGGTTGGGTTGTATAGTGTTGTGAATATAGTAGTGTAGTGTTGGTCTTAACGAAGAGCAGGGTACGTCTCGAAACCGGTAGACCGTAAATCTGGTAGTGGTTTTTACTAAGTTTACCAACATTCTGTTGATAATTATTAACTAAATTATTAAATCCCTATCAAAAAACTTAATTCGTCCTTCTATATGTGCGCAACGCACAGCCAATCATAACAAGTTGTAGGTGTTACTTTTGAAAATGCTACATGTACATAGAAAATGGACTTTGGCGCAGACGTTACAACAATGAGCTCTATACTCTGTTTAAGGAGCCAAACGTCACAAAATTTATAAAACTGGGAAGACTTCAGTGGCTGGGTCATGTGGAGAGAATGTCCGAGCATCAAGCACCAAAGTGCCTGCTGAACTCAAGGCCAGTAGGGCGAAGGAGCTTAGGAAGGCCAAAATTAAGATGGAGTGACAACGTCCTCAAAGATATCTCTGCCTTAGAGCTTCGAAACTGGAGAGAGCTGGCACCAGACCGAGATGAGTGGAGGAAAATTATTGAGGAGGTCAAGACCCACCAAGGGTTGTAGTGCCAAGAATGATGATGATGATGACATGTATATGTAAATAAAGAATATCTCGCTTATCCAATAGTTAATACACACGTGTATCCAAAATAGCTTATTAACTATGCAACATGGTAAACAGTAGATCATACATATTGCAGCTACTTATTTTTTCTATTAAAAAACACGTATAAATACTATGACGAACTGACATTTCGGTGAAATTGATTCTACACTTGACCGCTATCCAATAATTCTGACTGATACAATACAAAGATACTTTTTTTGATGAGTTACAGCTATATTTAATATTATTAATCGCTATGGCAGTTACTTTATCGTGCAACATGATTATTATTTAATTTTTTTTAAATAGATAAATACATTTTTTTTAAAATAATGTTTCTTTACAGTTTTCACATAGTATTTCTCTTCTACACGAGTAATATAACTCGTGAGTAAGAGAGGAGTATCATTATATTTAAAGTGCATTAAAAAGTATGTAGTAGGCAGTGGCGTGCAGCGCATAAAAGCAAAAAAGCTGTGCATTAGTAAAGATTTTGAGAAACAAATATTAATTAAATAATCCTTATCTTAAGAAAAAGTTGATTTAAAATTTTAGCCGTAATTCGTCCTACCTATCCGTAAGCCTACGGCTAGAAGTTTTATTTTCGACTTTTCTGCGCTTAACTTCATGTCAATTCTTCATTTATTTCGCCAACCAATTTGTTCCACAGATATAGTCAAGTCGAGAAAAAAAAAGTATATTTTTAATGCTGCGATATAGATTTTGTCTATATATATATATATATTTCTAATATAGGTATATAGTCGGTCACAGCATAACCTAAGTTTATACCCACTGCACGCCACTGGTATATACTTTGTACATATTAGTGATGTAACGAATGTCAGTTTTTGAGCATTGCGAATGCGAATACGAATATTGAGTTTTTTTTTAATTTGCCGCCAATTATGTATGGCTTAGCGACTCGGTTTGGCGCGAGGCGCGTTCCGTTTGCATCTTGTTCCAAGAATTTCCGAGTTTATCTAATAGAAGCATAAATAATAATTTTGTTTTTGTTTGTTTAAAGTGTTTTCTTATAAAACATAAATTATTCATAGTTTGTAATTGAAGAACATAGTTTTTGTTTGATTTTTGTTTTTACTTCAAGAAGATGATTACCTAACATTGAAAACTTATGTAAAGACTGATAAAAATTTCAGAGAAGAATTTGTTTTTGTTTGTTTACATTGCATTATTATATTTTTTGTTTTCTAAGTTGTAATTAGAAGTTAATTGTTATTTAGTAGTGATATGGAATCTTTAGCTTTATTACCCAAGGTAGAAGTAGATGGTAAATAAATAATACCAAATGATAAAGTAAAGTGAAGACTGATAATGTGATTACGAGGTAAAGCTACTTTTTCTAATGATAAAAAAATAAATGAATGGATTTTTTATTTACCTAAATATTATGTTTTTTTCTGATGTTCATATTCGCGAACATTCGCTCGAACTTAGCGAATACGAATATGCAAAAATATGCGAATATTCGTCACATCACTAGTACATATAAGAAATAAGAAAAACTAATGTGCAATAGACATAATTCAATAATGTGAGACAACAGTAAAAATATTTAGATTTATTAATACCAGTATTTTTTTTTGTATTTGTAATAATAGTAAAAAAAAATTAAATTAAGATTTGTAATACACCTTGTCGAGTCTTTGGGCCCCCGACCCTAATAGGACAAGGGGATGAAGATGATGATGATGTAGACAATGCAATGTAATACACACACGTTGAGTTATATTTATCTAACTTTTATTTTCGTTATTAAGTGAGTAATACTTATCACCGTCACATTTCGAGAGGAGCCGTTCCTCTCATCATCGGGTGTCATTAATAACTTTATCAATAATAACTTAGTTAATTAATAACTAGAGTTTAATTAATCGCCACGTTTGAATACTCAAATAAAGGTCAGAACTAAATTAATCATTAATCAAATAGAGTGCGTACATTAGGAACAGATGAAATATTAAAATATTTTTATAATTTCAATTTTTTATTAATTTTATTTAGTTATAATTATTAATCTTCTGGTCTGTGTCTTCTGGGGTATTATGCCGCATTATTACGACCTTCTGACCTCAACACAGCAGCCCTGATGAAGGATCCTGCAATGGTATCCGAAACGTTGGCTGGAAAGGTCGTAATAACACGACATAATACCCCAGAAGACACAGAGCGGAAGATTATGAGTGGCCGTGAAAACCTTCATAATTATAAATGTATAAAAATTATAAACTTGAAACTTGTTAGCAATATTTTTATATGTATGTTCTAAGAACACAATTACTAGATTTTGTCTACAGAGGGATCATAATTATTCAAAATAAATTAGAAGTCACACAGAGACGAAGCTATATGGGAAACAAACGGAAGTTTTTATAGGGTCGCCACAGGGCTTATGACCTATATTAACTGGCTTAAGTGACAACTTTACACAATGTAACGTTCACCAATTCCAGCGTAAGAACATCCACACATTATCAATTTTGTTGAATGTAGTATACAGGGTATCTCATAGCTAGTAGCAACAACTTTACAGGTGAATACTGCCTTGCTATTGAGTCGAAAATGTTCAAGCATCCGACTGATTGGAAAGTTTTGGAGATATACAATATTAACGTTTGCATTTTTTTGTCAATATTTATGACTTATTTTTGTAAATCGTTGGACTATCATTACAGCAACTAATATCGATTACGAAAAGGTCATTCGTTTTATTTAACTATAATTACAGTAACTTATATCGAATACAAGTCGAATAAAATTATAAAAATCTCGCATAAAATCAAAAAATGTAAAATCTTTTTGCAAGGTTTTTATCATTTTATTTATCTGTCTTATTTCGAATGTATGTGCATGACATAGTATACAGTATACATAGATGTCGCCGTCTACGCCATTTAAAGTGATTAATCATTTAAGCCAGATAATGCAGGCCGTAAGCCTTGTTGCCACCTTGTAAATACTTCCATATACAGAATATTTTAAGTTTGTTCAAATGTTTACTGGATTTCATGTCAAATCCAGTCAAATCCAGTATTGTTCTAAAAGATTTGAACAAACTCAAAATATTCTGAATGAAAATACTGGTAAAAAAGGAATTTAATAAAAATAGGAAATAATATTTCCTAGCGTATCCTAGTGTAATGTTAGTAATTCGGATGAATTTCATTACACAGAAAAAGTATATTGCTTTCAGAAATTCCGTAAAAATCAATCGTAGATTTTCTCATTAGTGACATTAACGACATCTGTGGGGATTTAGGAGAATGAAAATGGCTTTTACAGGCCGCATGGAAAGGTTGTTTCAATGCATATATGAAGTGTGGCACGTAATTCAAATATATACAAGTTCCAAAAATAAGCAGGCATGGTATATTCTATCGTGGGTGGAAATGGCGAATGTTACATTGTGTAAAGTGATCACTTAAGCCAACCATACGATAGGTCATAAGTCCGATGTACACCCAAAAGACTTCTATACCTACTTTCCCATAAAAAACTACAGTTTCGTCTCTGTGAGACATCTATAATATACATTAATTGACTTTCATAAACGTTTCCCATATAAATAGCTTCGTCCCGTGAGACGTCTATAATTTATCACAATTAAGGAAAATCCTCAAGTTTCTGACGAACAAACCGATCAGAGAAGTTCAGGATACTTTGAAGTCGCCTGCAGTCCAGGCGGTTAAATGGGTGATCATTATAACCGGCGGGGGGCGGGGTGGGGCGGTAAACAAACAGCCTCCCCTCGGCAATGTTTGTTTGTTTGTTTGTTTGCATGTTTACTGGACTCCAGATCGATACTGCGTCTGCCCCAACCTGACGCAACACTCTTACTCGTCTAGAGACTAGATTTGATTACACATTTTTATCCATTGTCGCGCGGTACGATCGATAATCCTGAAATTATGCAGAGAATTGGTTTGTACTTACTTACCATCACGCCGTTTCCCCGTGGGGGTAGGCAGAGAGGATAGAGCGCCATACTCTTCTGTCCTGACATACAACTTTCGCTTCGTCTACATTCATACATCTTCGCATGCAAGCTCGACGGTTGTTAAGGCTTCTAACAGGACCATCTTCCAGTATCTGGTTAATCTGGTCATGCCACGTCTTCCGTGGTCGCCCTCTCTTTCTGGCGCCGTCAACACTTGCATCATATATCTTTCTTACCATTCTTTCTTCATTCATTCGCTCAACATGCCCAAACCACCTGAGCGACCCTATTTTTATTCTCTGTATTATGCTACGATCAGCTTTACATTCATTCCTAATATCTTCATTCTTTACTCTATCATACATGGATTTACCACACATACGTCGAAGGGACCTCATCTCCACTGCATTCAATCTACTTTCGTTCCTCTTCTGCCAGCTCCAGGCTTCACTTCCTTACATCCAGGACCAGGACTCCATTATGTACCGCCAGTTTACATTAGACATCGTCAGCTTAGATTGTTTCACATTCCAATATACAGGACCAACCTGCCGATGGTTATGCCTGTTGGAAGAGCCACAGCTATGCTGAACAAAATCGCTTTAGGTGTTGATATATTCCATGTGTCTGAAGGGGTTTTCCGAAGCGGGATTCTCCTACACCTTTGATATGAATGAATTTATATACGTTTGATATTTTGTTGTTTGTATATTATCTCACTTTTTAATAATATTTACGAATTGAATATATGTTTGTAATGTAAATGTTATGTTATAAGTGAATAAATTGAAAATTGAAATTGAAATTATTACGCCAAACTGTGCAGCTCTTCTGGGTCCGTGTGCTTCGTTTATTTTTACCGAAAATGTAGCACACACCGCAAATGTAGCGCACCTTTGTAGCCTTCAAAGTGGTGAACGTGTGCGTGTTGTAGTCTTCGTTTTGAAGTGTAGTCTTTCCCTTCGCTGAATAATATGCTTACTTCAGATGGGTCGATCATAAATAGTCGGTTCTTTTTGAACTGTTAGCATTTTTGTCTTGCCCCAAACGACAAATACCATCTTGTCTCCGATGACAAATTCCGTTTTTTTTTTTTCATTTATTTCGTCAAGTTAGTTAAAATGACATCCCCATATATACTCTATGTAAATAGACTATCATATGATATTACCAAAAAACTACCAAGTAATAAAAAAAACAGCCTTCTACACTGACAATTCAATTGAAAAACAATTAAAAAATAAATTATGATTAATATTAACTTTGTGGTTAGACATTGTACCAGAATGTTAGTTAAACCACTACCAGATTTACCACTACCAGGTCTACCGGTTTCGAGACGTACCCCTCTCTTCGTCAGGACCAGCACTACACTACTATATTCACAACACTATCCACCACGACCATGGTGTTGTTAAACTTTCACCAATATTTATCACATGCGTGTTAATCTTGTTACAGACAAGCATGAACTAACTAGCCTACAGAACAGTCAGGAATCACTCTCTTCACCAATACTATGGTTGGGGTGTATAGTGTTGTGAATACAGTAGTGTAGTGTTGATCCTGACGAAGAGACGGGTACGTCTCGAGACCGGTAGACCCTAAATCTGGTAGTGGTTTTTACTAAGTTAACTTACATTCTGTTATAATGTCTAACGACAAAGTTGACGCTTTAAATATTAATAAATTAATTAATCAATCGCTAATTAATTTCCAGTGTTTTCATTCATTCCTCCTTACACGACACGTGACATTATAATACCATTTATTATCAACCTTGCCTAGTATCATCGATTCATAGGGGAAGGTTCCCTAAGACGGGTCGATTTTTTTTTTTTGCAGGATTGCAAATTTTATATTTATCATGTACTGATATCAGAAAATGAGATATTAGAAATCGTAGACAGTATAAAATACTAATTATAGATTCAAAACTAACATTTACAAAAAATACTGAATTTGTGGTGAAGAAAATCGCAAAAAGTGTCCTTACTTGGAAGAATAAGAAGTCATATAAATAAAAATATAAGTTTATTAATATACAATACTATGATTCTCTCGCACATAGATTATTGTTCCAGTATATTATTTATAAGCAACGAAGGAATGCTAAAGAAACTACAAATAGTACAAAACAGAGCGATGCGCATAATACTGAAGTGTAATAGGAGAACTAAAATAATAACAATGTTGAATGCCCTGGAAACTGTAAATCAAAGAATAATATATAATGTAATGGTGCAAATATTTAAAATTAAACATGGATTAGTACCCAAATACTTTGATGACAGGATGAAGCTGAATAAGGATTTTCATTCCTACAATACAAGAGGAAGCGACAACATAAGACTACCAAAGAAAAAGAAAAACACCTCACAAAATTGTATGATGTATAAAGGTATAAAAATCTTCGATAGCCTGCCAAAGGAAATTCAAAACATGGAGAATATAAGGAGGTTTAAACTAAAGTGCAAAAATTTTATTAAAAAAACTTTTAAATGATTAGATAGAATGCAATATGTCTCAATCATACATTAGCCCACACAATATAATGTGTGGAACTAAATTATTAAGATAAATAAATAAATAAATAAATTTGTCAAGAGCAATCCCCCTTCTCAAACGGTAGACCGCGCTTCTCATCTCCATTATCTTTCATTTCACCTTCATCATCATTACCGGACGTTTTGTATCCGCTGCTGGATGAAAGCCTCCCCATTCCCTCTCAATTGTTTTCTCTGACCTTTTTTATTCGCTGCCACTTATTTTAAATTTGATGATTTCACAAGTCCAGCGATCTTACATTGAGGTTGAAATATTTTAAAAAATAGATGAAGCAATTAGAAACATGATTGACTAACATGGCAGTCACTTTATGGTGCAACATGATTATTTTATTTTAAATTCCACCAAACGTCTCCGATCCTAAATATGTTTCTTCTAATGACCAGAAAAAATTCATCCCCCCCTAAGCGACCCGCTACCCTACTCGAATAAGTTGACAAAGTTCTGTATTTAAGTTAGTTATCAATTACGTCTGATGATGAGAAGAACTGCTATAACTATAAAAGTGATCAATATAACTAAACACTCATTACAAAGCTTAATTTAGTGTAAATTAAAACATAATTTATATAAATTAACTTTGTAAACACCACTTATTTCTAAATAAAATTTGTAAATCCTTACTTAATTTTACATACAAATTATACAGAATCACAATTTGATAAATTAGAAATTTTAAAGAGTGAAATAGTAAATTGAATGTTATAAATAATCGAGTCCTTTTTGCAAATAGTCATCTTTTAAATTTATTTTGATGTTAAGTAGGTACTTTATATTATCATTTTCCATATATAACTTTTTAATATTTTGATCTATACTTCGATTTTTAAATTTTATTTTTGTTATCCTGACGAAGAAGCCATTGACTTCGAAATATGTTGAATTTTTTCAATAAATAAGTGGTGTTAACAAAGTTCATTTATATAAATTGTAATTATGTCACCACAAAATAAATTTGCTATATTTGAAGAATAAATTAAAACAATTTGAAAAATATATGTTTCAAATAAATAAATATAATTAATATAAATTAACTTTGTTTAAACCACTTATTTATTGAAAAAAATCAACATGTTTCAAAGACAATGGCTTCTTCATCAGGAAAACAAAAATAATATTTAAAACATGTTGATTTTTTTCAATAAATATGTGGTTTAAACAAAGTTAATTTATATTAATTATAATTATGTTACCACAAAATAAATTTGCTACATTTGAAAAATAAATATAGGTTACTATCGGGATTCTGGATTGAAATCGTCCAGGATTCATATTCTGCTGACAATGAAATTTTTCTATATATCTATCTGGTTGATTACATCAATTGGACTCCATAGTTAAGCGAAAAGGATCCAATCCACACAGCCATAGAGATATTTACGTTTGATGTTTATAAGATATTTCTTCATTGGTATTTGTTTTAAAATTAATTAAAGCATGACGTTGTGATTAAATATTTATGCTTTTTAATTGTTAATAGTACAGTCAGACGTATTTTCCGAGTAATATATAAATTTATATGATTGTTTATGATGAAAAGAAATTAACCTGTCGTGCAACATGTGGATTGGCTCTAAGGGTGATAAAAATTATAAAAATTTGTTTTTTGCCTGGATATTTTTTTTGTCGATATTTAGCAACAGTTTGGTGCACTTGAATCATTTTTGACCGTATTGTGGATTGGATCTTTTTCACGTATTAACATCACATCGCTTAAAAATTATACAGAAATATCAAGACACGGCGTCTTACAGGGCAACTGGGCTGCAGAGACGAAATCATCCCTTATGAGCGTTGGAGACGCGCCTGGGGGCGTCGACCGCCGCCGTCGGCGCCTCAACAGCGACTGCCTTGTCCCTGATGAGCGCGCGCCCTTTATATGCGCCCAGTTTCCCGCGGAAATTCGGCAAATTGAATTGAGAACGCAACGGCTTTTCTCGGCGCCGCCAGAGCGCTCGTTCCAATTACGAATTAATCGATTTATTTCAATTTTGAATTCCGTCAAGGATGGGAATCCTCGTCATTACTAAATAATCAGCCACACTTGACTTTAAGAGCGATTGACCATTTGAAGAAACATTTCTTCAATCTTATTTATTAACTAGTTGTATACCCGCAAAAAATCACGGAACATGGTTCACGTCTTTGCTAAGCCCTAGTATATATTATGTATTGACGGGTCGCGGATATGCGGTGGTGGCAACATTGATAGCGTTCCGCGCTGGCATTTGCGCGGCCAAGGTTCGCGCCCTACTTCCAGCCGTGAAATTTCGATTTTCTAGCCGTGAATTCGAATGAAATTACGGACATTACGGGAAGTTACGGACAGACCAAGAGGCAGACAGACAATAAACGAAATTATTTTGTTTGACTGAAACCCACGTGCGCTTTATTTTAATACATAACATATAAACTGACACAAAATAAACACATAAATATTAATATAATTAAACGAAATAACTTTAAATTAAACTTTAATTAGTATTAAGTATACCCTGACGAAGGAACGTTGTTTCCGAAACCGGTTGGTTTTACCAAAAATTAAATGGTGATAAACAAAGTTATTTCGTTTAATTATATTCATAATGAATAACAACAAAGTAGTAGCAAAATACAAAAACATGAATATTATTTTTTCGATTGGTTTAGCAACATGTTTCGGAAAAACCTTTCCACCGTCAGGGTGTTTTAAAACACTAATTAATGAATATAAGTAGATACAAACAAATAATGAAATCTATTTCTTTTACATAAATGTTAGGTTATGTTGGGAAAATAATTGCGTTTTTTTTTTCATTTTTTTTTCCATCACAAGTGTGATTTTAAAATGATTTTTGTGTTAAAATTTGCATAGTGCTTTTTGTGTCTGTAATTTGGGGAAGAAAAAATTACGCAAAATAATAAAAAAATTTCGTGACATCTCGGAGTGCTGTCGAACATTCTAAACTCACCGTTAGATATCGCCATACAAATGTAGAGATAAAATACAAACACATTTGAGATATAATAAGAGATATATAAGAATGTTCTAAATAAAGCGTTCATAGACAAGTGATAAATTGTGAAATAGTGTGAATAAAAGTTAAGTGACTTTGTCGATTTAATCAAATAATTAATCACTAATTAATTTCATTCGTCTCCTGCAGCTACGATGCGTGACAATATGATACCACAAACTAATGAGAATATATAAAACGTGTTGTTACTCCCTTTATATTAACTCGTGGCGCCTGCTTGTCTGCTTGTCTTCTTGACTAGTGAAAAAACTTTGGATCCATTTTAAACCCCTTTCCCATGATTCAATCGAGCTGAAACTTTGCAAGCAGACTCGTGGCGACGATCAAGAAGATTTATCAAATTTTCATTAAAAAAAATTAATAAATTTTTGGATTTTTCAAATTTTGAATGGTTTTTTCATACAACTTATTAAGTTATATGAAAATATTTCAACCTGATTATAGTATAATTTTGGATTTTTGGAAATTTTTTATTACTCCCTTTAGTAGCGTCGCCCGACCGAAGCCCAACGCGCAGGTTAAGCGAAAAAAAAATGTTTCAACTAGTAAATGAGAATGGGAGTATAATAAAAACTTGGTTTTTATGGGTTACTTTTTTATTTTATTAATTAAATTTGTAGTGTGAAAACAGAAAGAAGCTTCAATTAGAACGCGCGTGTTCAATGCAAACCTTAAACTTGCAAATTTAACTAAGCATCGTTGTCGCGTCTGTCGGGATTCGAACCGCCGACCTCTTATCAGTGCCCAACTGGGCTGCATAGGGGCGGGGGGGGAGTGCAGCGCGTCCGCCCGAAGCTGAATAATCAATAAATTGATTTTGAATATCGCACATGAGCACCAACAGGTGGCGCTCATGAGCAGGTTTAAGAAAGGGACCATTGGATGACCCAAACACACGATAACGCACTATGCAAGAACTTTATTGTTTTTAATAGGTGAGAAACATGTTTAACATGGACTTGTCCGAAATATCGCGTCGTAGTTACATTATCTTATCATACGTCAACACTGACACGATAGAAGATAGTCTGGGGTAACCCAAAAGATGCATCTGGTAGTTGCGCATCTGGCATTCGAAAGGCGTGTCCAAGCCACCTCGATTAAGATTTTTCTGAAAAATGGTTCTATTCTTATCACAATTTAAACACAATTACATAGTATTTCCCATTCTAAAAGACAAACAAAATATCTTAGGACGCGCCAACCTCTAAATAATATTTTTTTAATGTGTTCTTAAAACACAGTAAATGACTTTCTCATTAATTATGATAAATCATAAATGTCTCTAGAAACGGAGCTATTTATATGGAAGAATTGGTATGCGCCTAATCGATCTCATTTCAGCTGCATTCAGTCTACTTTCGTTCCTGGTGCAGTATCTAAAAATACGAAAATATTTAAAACTATACATATTTTAAATTATTCGTTTCAAATTTCAAACGCAGCCGAATTCCTCACGCTTTCCGTCCGTTGAGGAATTACAAACACTCAACAACTTGGCGCAAAGTAATCGATAACGGTCCGTACGGCCAATGTCCATTAGGCGCGGAATCGCTTGGGGATTACGGGTTATTTAGTATTTCTGTTTGCACTGGGTCTCCCCTTAGAGTAAACACTCGCTTGCTGGGCTATTCTGCCCCTTGCGCACAGTGGGCGCAAGGGCCGCTTTTGCGGGACACGCAATGGCGATACAGTTGTTGTCTTAACAAGGGATGTTTTCTTTTTTTTCTCTTCCGACGGGAAATACAAAGTTCAGACCCGAATTGGTTTGTCATTTATTATATACAAATATTTAGTATTGTTAAACTTACTAAAAAACAAGTATTTTTGCTCGTATAAAGAAGAAAAAATGAAACAGTAGGAACATAAATCTATCACCATAAAAGCGCATTATGTTACGATAATTACATTTAAAACTAGTGTTGTTTTAAAAACTAATTTAAGAATTGTTTTCATACTTTGTTTATTTCACTTTCTCTTGATTTATTGCTTTTATTACTGTTTTCAGACTTTGTTTATTTCACTTTTCTCTTGATTTATTGCTTTTATTACTGTTTTCATACTTTGTTTATTTCACTTTTCTCTTGTTTTATTTCTTATATAATTGGTTAGATTAGCGTTAAGATCTGAAATTACATTGATATATTGAGTCGTTCATAATTGAGCTCCAGTAGGATTTTCAAGATGTTTCTTTGATTTATTGTACTGTGAACTTGTGAATACTCAAAATAAATAAATTAATAAATAAATAAATTAGCAAATAGAAAATTAACAACAAAGACAGCGCCTGGAGTATATGCAATTTTCATATCATAATTTTCAAATGACATGATGACGTCACTTATAAGAATTGCTATCCCAATTATAATAATTTCATCCGTCCGTCCATGCATCCATCCGTAACTTCGTGTAACGTCCGTAATTTCGTTCAAATTCACAGTTTAAAAAAGGTAATTAAACGGTTGGAGATGGGGCTTTAACCCCGGTTGAGCAAACTCGAACGCGGAAGGAAGTTGCCATCACCGTATGTGCGGGACCCTTCAAAAATAGACCACATATAGAACTTTGCAAAGACGCAAACCATTTCTACCCAAAAAAATATATATTACAAAGCGCACAAAATATTTTCTAAAATATATTTTTTTTAGGTACACTGAGTGCTTATCAACACTTTCTCCGCGATCAATGGCATCTTATCAATGGCAATGGCTAGGATCTGTGGCGTTCTATCCTCTCTGCTACCCCTGCGGCGAACGACGTCATGGTCAGTTAGTTAGTTTTGGTTTTGGAGGCGCCAAGTATCGATCCCGCTAGCTCCCACGCGCTGAGCGAGCGGTCTACCGTCTTACCATATTCCCATTAAACTGCGATCAAATAATTGTATGATGCTAATTTTTTCGCTATACTTAATTATTTCATAAGTTACATATTCGTATTGAATTTTATTTGAAAACAATTGCACTTGACGATTTTTATGAGAATATTAATTAATGTAACTTTTTCCTGCTTCTTCAGATACTATTTACGAATATTACGTGTACTTACTTATGGGCATTCAAGTATCTCTAATATTATCCGTAACTTTTTACTTATTTATATCTAGTTATGTATATCTTCGTTCCTTTACTTTTATTGCCTGGCATTTTTTATTCAGATTAGGTAACTGATTGCCTTCGTGTGTATATTGTATGAAGTTGTATAGACTAAACACTATAGATACTATGATATAAGATAGATAATATTGAATATATATAGTTTTTTTTTTTTTTCCCTATACCGTAGATATATAAAAGTGTAACTCCCTCTCCAGACACAAGAGTTAGTCTCTTTTTGGAGAGGTACAATGATAAAAAAAAATTATAAACCAAAATTTTTTTTTTATGTATCGAATATGTAAATATATAATGATTTATATTTAATAAATAAAAAATAAAAAAATAAATGTAGAGCTTAATGCATACTTGTAAGTATCTATTTTCACATCTCATTAGTAATCGTCGACAGTGCAGTGTTTAGTATACATATTTACTGTATATGTCCCAGAGACCGGACTTCGGTTTGAAGGATTGTTTTTTTTAAGTTTTTTTTTTGGCTCATTCAGGGTAATTTTTCAGTGAAACGGAAGTTGCGCTAGCAGCATGTTGTGGATACCAGATAAATGCGATACCAGAACTAACGACGCTGTATTGACTTCTTGTCAGCTGTCAGATTCGGCTTGAACGTTTCGACCGTTTTTTAAGAAAGTTTTTGTTTGTCCCAATTATTTTAAATATTCTAAGTCACATTTCTTGTCGTACAAGTCGGCCGATTTTAAAATAAGCAATATTGCAATTTTTGAACCTTAACAGTTATTGTATAACACTGTAATGCCGCCAATTTTGAAGTTTTAAATTTTACAGGTCTAAAATTAATGAATTCAATCAATCAGAAAGCTCATTATTCATAATTGTGAATTATTTAACGTTTTTTTTTGTGTTTTAGACGCTTGTGAATAAAATTTAAATACAGAAATAGCTTATTTCTTATTTCGGAATACGGCCGAGTTTTAATTCTTTTTATGAAACTCGATAAAATAATAGACAATTATCATCGTAAATTTTTAAAACTCAATACTTTAAGCGTCATAAATATATAATTTTGTCTTTATTTTAGTTTTTAAGTATAACTTCTAACGCGCGTGCGTGTTCTCATGTAAAATCATATATGCGTACACGCACGATTTTTTTTTATTTGACTGAAAATTTGAATATTATTTTCGAACCAGAAAAATATATTCTTAACAATGATAAATGTGTCTGAGACGTGCATTAAGGCTTTTTTCGTAACCGGTTACGTGGAACGGGAGGTATCGATCCTTATTTCAGAGGGATCAAGAACATTTTGAATATAACGCAAAAGATTGTGCCAAATCGCCAAAGACATTTATAATGTAAAATTTCGTCGACTGTCTATTTATTTATTTATGAGACTAAAATCCCTAAACCATTATAGAATATGATTGTTCCCTGTTCTCACATTATATTTTAATCTTGATGGAGACAAGTCCATCTAACTAGTCTCCACTTTGATGAAAACATAAAATATTTGCGAATTTGATTAATTTTCAACGATGTAAAAATATAATATGTACGACGCACGGCAGTGAAAATAATACATATAGTATGCTTGTCGTCTACGTAATGATATTCATAAGTTTGATTCTATTTTATAGATGATCTTTCATGAATATTTTTAAGCTTTTGCCATTTTGATAATGTCGCTGACAGCTGGCGAATAATTACAATATGGCGTCCGAGTTTCAGCCGGTAAAATAGGCAAGCACATTTTACTGACGTGTGGACAGCTGTAATGATTTTTAAATAGATGGATTTCGACGGGTAAAACAGGAAAGTACTTTTACCGACCCGTAGACTGGTGTAATTATTTATCAATAGATGGATTTCGAACAGCTTTCTTTTAATGAAAACGTCGATACATGTTTCTCAACATTCTTGAAGTAGGTAAATGGCGTAGTTTTGATTAAAATTCTGGGCTATACGTTTCTTCACCTTCCTTGTCAAAAAAGTCTATATAAAACATTAATTTCGGTACGAAAATGCGGGAAAACAAATTTAAATCAATGTCTGAAAAGTTCATTATGTCCCTGTTAATGAAATTGGCTCGGATGCGAGCGCTATTTCTTACACAAGTCGGCAAAAAGAAAGCTCAAATGGGTCTCCGCTAATTTATTCCGCACACAAACCACGGTAATGTAAAAGGCGACATCTGCGAGCGCTTTGACACAAACTTCAAGTTCCGTCCGCCTCAACTTCACGGCGGTTCAATGTTCCTTTTTCAATTTTCCACGTCCCTTGTCGGAAGCGCGCCATCTGATTGGCCCGCGCGGGGCGGCCATCTTGAAAAGTTTTAATATGCCGCGGCCGTCCCGCTCTCGCCGCCGGGTCCCGGATGCGCCCGTCTCGCTCGCTCCCGGCTCGTTAGCAGCTTTGTTCGCCTGTACGCTAGAGTTGTGTTCGCTGCAGAGAGGATAGTTTCTGTAGTTGGCGTATATTAAATTATTCTGGGCAGTAATTATCAATTTTAAATGTCGGGGACTTTATGATTTTCGCGTTATTCAAATGAAGGTTCCTATTAGAAATATTTGTCGGTGATTTTCCGTTGAAATAACGCGGTGTCATTGTCATTTCGAATTAGATTAGGCGGGCGAGATCGTGACATTGAAAAGAGGGTACGAAACTTCGATAAAAAAGAACTTTATTTCAATATTTCAGCAAAACCAAGGTCAAATAAAATATTAATTACTATAAAGTTCAGTCTCATCTTATAATATCGTGATTTCTGCCGCGAGAGATAGATTTTTATATTTATTTTTCTATGGAACTGTCAAAGTCAAGCGAATCTGAATATAGTTTAAAAAAATGTAGCTTGAAAAACTTCTTTAAAAATATAACTTTAGAAATAGAGCGATAGAGTTTCGTCAAAAATATGTAAGAAAAACATGTCCGAAACTTTTTTCTACATGCCTTAAGAAAACTAAAGTCTACATAAACTAAAGAGGAATGCCGAGTCCCTACGTGCATAATATAATGTGTATTAATTATGAAACTGCATTACGCGTCTATCCGCTTTTGTCTGTGGGCTGGTTTTCTCTTTTCTATGGAGAAACTGTCAGATTCAGAAGCGTCTGAAGTCGGTAACGATTTTGTTTCATAGAAAATTCAGCAGAGATTTTTATGATTTATTTTAATACCGCAGGAATCGACAATGTTGGCTTCTCTTATAAGCGGCAGAGTGGAGTAACTTATAAGTGCTAATGACTGCTTTATAAGCGCTCATTATGGAGTTTATAAGTACTTTTGCATTCGTTTTAAAGTAATTCAGAATATTCTAGACTGTCGTCGGACTCTTTTATGTAATCAAACTTATTAATGATTAGTATTATATTGTAACAGGTACATCAGCGATCCGAATGTGCCGAGCCTACAATGATTTGTTCACCGACATTGACGTCTGTCTATCTTGTGTCTCCATACCATCAAAGATCACAAGTGAACGTAATTCTGCGTCGCAATATTGAATTAATACTTGATTAATAAGTAATTAATTATTGCGATGCAAAATATAAATAATGGTGGACTTACCTTAATATGTTATATTTAATATTGTTATTTAATTTATTATGTTTTCAGAATATTTAGAGTTTGTTCAAATCTTTCAGAACAGTACTGGATTTCATGTCACATAGACATTATTAATCAATTAATGTATATTATAGATGTCTCACACAGACAAAACTGTAGTTTTTTATGGAAAAGTAGGTATAGAAGTCTTTTGGGTGTACATAGGACTTATGACCTACCGTATGGTTGCTTCAGTGATTGTAATTCGGATGAATTTCATTACACAGAAAAAGTATATTGCTTTCAAAAATTCCGTAAAATCAATTGTAGATTTTCTCATTAGTGACATTAACGACATCCGTGGGGATTTAGGGGAATGAAAATGGGTTTATACAGGCCTCATGGAAAGGTTGTTACAATGCATATATGAAGTGTGGCAAGTAATTCAAATATAGACAACTTCCAAAAATTAGTAAGCATGGTATATTCTATCATGGCGAATGTTACATTGTGTATTATGTTTTATTCACTAGTTTAATTGCTTACGTCTTTATTTGACTTTACTTATATTATTATAATGTATTATTTCAAAATTATTTTAACATCAACTCTACGGCCATGTTCCCCAACATAACCCGCAATTAGGACAACACTATTTAAAAATAACTTAAGACAAACAGGACGAATTGATTTCCCGATTCGGGCCTGCGCGCGTGTGACCCTTGTTGTGTTGGAGCGGGGTACCTACCCCGTGTTTGTTCCTCCGTGGGGGATGCGGGGGGCGGTGAGGGGAAGGGGAGGGGAGGAGGGCGCAGCAGGGTCGGAGGTCAGAGGCGACAGCGCCGGTCTACGGAATTCCGAGATGCATTTTATAGCAGGGTTATCAAAAAACATAATTAACATCAAGGATAATCGACAATCCTGAAATTATGCAGAGCATTGGTTGTATGTTCCTAATTATTGCATTAGACATCGTCAGCATATATTGTTTCACATTCCGATATACAGGACCAACCTGCCGATGGTTATGCCTGTTGGAAGAGCCACAGCTATGCTGAACAAAATCGCTTTGGATATTGATATATTCCATGTGTCTGAGGGGGTTTTCCGAAGTAGGATTCTCTTACACCTTTGACTAGATTGTACAGGTCATTTTTAATTGTATAAGAATAAATATGTATATATGTGTGTGTGTATGTTTATGTATATTTTTAGATATAACCTCGTAATATGTATGCCTTGAATATAAAGTTTGTAATATACATATTACGGAATAAATAAAAATTGAATTGAAAAAAAAATTAATTGAATTGAATTGAATGTGAATATAACACATTCTTCCTGCATGCTCTGGAACACTTTTACACAACACAACATAGAACATGTTTTATCGGAAGCTCTCGGTGTAAAATTTGTCACCCAACTGAGTTTTGAATTTAACTAACTAACTAACTAACTAACCATCGCGCCGTTTCACCGCAGGGGTAGGCAGAGAAGATTGAACGCCACACTCTTCTATCCTGGCACACTACTTTTGCTTCGGCCACATTCATACATCTTCTCATACACGTTCTACGGTTGTTGCGGCTTTTAACAGGGCCATCCTCAAATACTTGTAGTACCAGATCGTGCCAGGTCTTTCGCGGACGCCCTCTATTCCTGTTGCTTTCAACACTCGCCTCATATATTTTCTTAACCATCCTTTCCTCGTTCATACGTTCCACATGATCGAACCATCTCAGCACTCCTTTCCAATTTGTTCATTCCTCACTCTATCGACCAAAGATTCCACACAAGCGTCTTGTTGACCGCATTTCCACCGCATTCAGTCTACTTTCATTCCTCTTTTGCCAATTCCAGGCTTCACTTCCAAACATAAGGGTTTGCACTAGAACGCCACAATGTACCGCTAGTCTTGCTTCCTTTGACAGATTCTTATTGGCCATAATTGCGTTTAGTGCACCATTAACTTTGTTTCCCGCAGTTATTCTCCTTTCGATATCATTCTCAGCCTTGCCGTCTCTACTAAACATACTTCCCAATTACACAAACTCGTTCACTTGTTCTAAGCATTCGTTGTTTATAATTACATCACACTTGGTCACTCTTTCGTCTCTCTCGAATACCATCACTTTCGATTTGCTGACATTCATCAGAAGTTCACTCTGCACGCATGCATCGGACATCCTGGAACCAGGCGTCCTGGATACCATATAATAATGAAATACTTTATTATTTAGCCAAATATCCCATATATTCCTAAATATATGGAATGTTTGGCAAACTGAGTGATATAGATATTCGCCATCCAAACTGGAATATTCAAATATTCCTGTTTTGAAAGCAAATATATCATTGTACTCCTGCATCTGAATTCTAGGCAACGTTGGGTATTTACTACCTTCTTCTTCTTTCTCTCGTGCCCTATCCGTGCAACATACATTGTTTATTTATTGCGGCCGGTAATTACCTCTACAGTAGTATGCTTGTCAATTCTTCGGTAAGTTTCCATGTTATTTCTTCTTCTTCTTCCTCCTCCACTGCTGAATGTAGGCCACTTTCATTTGCCTCCACTCATCTCTGTTTCTCCGCCTTTGCATCCAGGTTCTTCCTGCTTGCTGAACTATGTCATCAGACCACCTTCAGGGAAGTCTTCCGACGCTTCTATTTTTCGTCCAGTAGGATTCTGGGTGCCCATCTAGTATCCTCCTGTCAAGCAACATGTCCAACCCACTGCCTTTTTACTTTCGCAATACGGTCCATAATATCGGCAACTTTTGTTCGGCGTCTTATTACTTCATTTCTGATTTTATCTCGAAGGCTCACGCCGAGCATCTGCCTTCCCATGGCCCGCTGTATAATTTGATTTGTGTTTGCTTGTTTCTGGTAGTGTTGCTGTTTTTAGGCCATATGTCAACATCGGTAGGATATCTACGTGTATCGAATATTTTTCTTTTCAGGCATAATGGGATTTCTGTATTTTCGAACAAGTGTTTCAATTTACATATTATTTACCACCTATAAATTTTATAAATTCAATTTCAATCCAATGTGTTTTGGGAAATTTCACTAACATATTTTAAACGACATATTAAATATTTTCTTTTCATTTTCTAGGAGGTTGGGAAGCCAAACTTCACGTCTAATCAAAACCCAATCAAAATCCAATGTCCTTACAGTCTTTGAAGCTTTTTATCTAAAATTAGTCTGGGGGCAAGATACGTTTTGGTAATCGTTCCTTTGACTTTTTTACATTCAGATAGCTTCGGATCCATTTTAAAAATTTATCTTCTATTCCTACGGATTTTAGTTTTATTATTAGTTTGCCGTGGGAAATACTGTCAAAGGCTTTTCTAAGATCGATGAAAATTCCAATGCATTTCTGAGATGTATCTAGAGATTCTAGGATAATGGTAGATAGTCTGCCAATCGCGTCTTGTGTACCTTTGTTTTCTGTGAAACCAAATTGGTTTTCATTAATTAAGTTGTTTTCTCTGATATATTGGGATAATCTTTTTTTGACAATTTTTTCTATGATTTTTCCAAAGTTTGAAATAAGCGAAATAGGTCTATAATTTGTAATTTCCTCAGGATCGCCTGACTTGTATATGGGTGTAATAATAGCTTGTTTGTAGTTTGATGGAAATATTCCGGTTTCTGAGCTTAGATTTATTATATGTATAAGAGGTTTTGATATTTGTTCTCTTATAGATTTTATGGTTTTGGTTGTATATTTGTCGTATCCTGGCGCTGAACCTTCCTTTAAACTTGTTATAATCAGTTCTATTTCTTTGGTTGTAGTTGGTTGGAGACTTTCTATTTTATTTCCTGTGTATGTTGAGTAAGATATCACTTCGTCGATGTTTTGGTACTTGTAATCTTATTTGCTAAGTTTTTTCCGACGTTGGCCAAGAAATTGTTAAAGATATTTGCCGTCATTTGGGGTTTTTCTGTGCAGTTTATTTTTGTATTGTTGACAGTTTGTTTGACAATCGCAAGACATGTCCAAGACACCTCGATTGGTCTGGGCCCCAAGCCGAAGGTGTCTCTTTTCTCCACACTCCTCCCTCAACTCACGAATGTCACACTTTAATACTGAAATTCCCCTAAGATATCTCCTTTTCGCAGCCCTTCTTGATATAATTTTAGGTTGATTTCTACAACAATGCTGTCTATCGCACATAGGGTCGAAGAAACCTTAAAGTCAACGTCCGTTATAATATTTTCTATATATATCTATATATATATATATATATATTATATATATATATAATATATATATATATATATATATATATATATATATATATATCTATATATCTATAATATATATCTTATCTATCTCTCTATATCTCTATATATATCTATATATATATAATATCTATGTGTGGGTATAAAAGCAAAGGCAGCAATATCCAAAAAAAAAATGTTCTAAATGCAGTCACCAAGGATTACTAATTTAAAATGTACCAAATTATAGATTTTTTTCCATAAAATCTCGAAATCAGTACATTATAAATTATCAATCCTCGATGGCTGCATTCAATTTTTTTTTCTATTCCACTGCCTTAGTTTTTGTACCCTCCATATATAATATTATCTCCTCATTAGGTATATTTCGATTCTAAATTGTAGATACAAGATGCGGAAGGAAATTAACGTAGATTTAGAAAACGCTCATTCAACGGGAATCCATTTGTATATATTCTCTGGTTTACCTTGAGTTTTATTATATCTTCAATTTTTTTATAAGCATTTAGAAAATAGAATAATGTGGCGTTCTAACCGCTCTAATCTCTTCCAAAATCATGTTTCCTTTCAATTTATAGGATACGTTTTATATAAAGTCTCAAATTCAGTACATTATAAATTAGTAATCCTTGATGACTGCATTTAATTTTTTTTTGGATATCACCACTTTTTTTTATGCCTTTGCCATATAAGTGAATGTAATGCTGGCTGTAGTGCGGTAGATAGAATAAAGAAAGGAGTGCCGAGATGGTTTGGTCATGCGGAACGCATGAGCGAAGAAAATATATGAGGCGAGTGTTGAAGGCAACAGGAATAGAGGGCGTCCGAAAGACCTGGCACGATCAGATGCCACAAGCATTTGAGGATGGCCCTGTTAAAAGACTCAACAACCGTAGAACTTGTATGAGAAGATGTTTGAATGTGGCCGAAGCAAAAGCGGTGTGCCAGGATAGAATAGTGTGGCTTTCAATCCTCTCTGCCTACCGCTGCGGGGAAACGGCGTGGTTGTTAGTTAGTGAATTAGTTATAAATGCATCATCATCTTTA
Source organism: Agrypnia vestita (assembly GCA_016648135.1). Taxonomy (NCBI): domain Eukaryota; kingdom Metazoa; phylum Arthropoda; class Insecta; order Trichoptera; family Phryganeidae; genus Agrypnia; species Agrypnia vestita. Next base: position 103,023 of record JADDOH010004546.1, read on the forward strand.
CAAGGCGCTTCCATCTTCCGCTGTCCTGCGCCACATTGTTTTTGGCGTTTTTCCCAGCTTCGTCTGGGTCAAATCACCGGATTCCTTTCCTCAGAGCTTGTAAAGTCTTGCCAGGTTATAACTCTTAAAAGACTGAGCTAAAAAATACCGTCGGGAACGGTGGTGTAACACAGCGTTACCTGATTAAAAATCGGCATAGTTTTTAATATGTGATAAAATATACATATATACGATACAGATAAGACTTATTAAAGGTCCCTTTATATAATTATGTAAAGTAAACATACATATTAGCATTATTTTAGTAAAATATCTTAAAATCATGGCATATCGGTGCGCTCACGCTGACGTATCATCACGAACTGAATTCAACGACGCGGTCGCCAGGTCGCCTCAGTCCGTCTTTGTCTAACACGTGTTACGCGACTCTACAGTACTCTTTTGATATTGCTTACCGTATAAACCCAAGCAACCGCCAACACTGTCCTACCTGAAATGTGAGGTATCGTCGTGCTCTTTCTTGCTCGATCTAACTGCGATGTGCAATATTCTGCTCTCTTTTACACACTGGCCGAAAATACGAGAGTAATGTATAAATATTTTTAAATTATAAAATCCGTACGTTCGCAACAGTTTAATTTAGTCATTTTGATGTGAAAATGTCTATTCGATGATTACAAACAATGTGACGTTTTAGTTTTCGTAAATAAGGTAGATATTTCATATTTTGTATGACATGTAGACCTACGTTACATCATCGACACACAGGAGTTAAGCAGCATTACCTTTGTTTTTGTGGACGTGTAAGCGACCTTCAGTGCTCCCAGATGAGCGCCGATGCGCCCTCTGAAGTGCTCCAGAAGCGACGCTCTTAAGGGTGGCGGCACCTCTTTTGAGGGGATGAACAGACACTCCGTTCAGCTTAATTATTTTTAACTTTAATTATTTTTCTGCATATACGCTACATATTATACATTTATTTTCTTGTGTCCAGGGTTCGAAAAAATACGATTTTTATAATAAAAATCAAATAATCGGATTTTTTTATATATATCCGATATATATAAAAAATTGAATATATATCCAAACTTTGTTTTCTCCTTTTTTGCATACGTCGATTGATACAAACTCAAAATAGGAAATTCATTTTTTTATTTTGTATATGAATTATTATTAATTAAATAAATGAATTACATACTGAAAAAAGCTTATATATGCAATTATTATATATAAGTTATAAAAGCTGCTCTTTCTATTGCAGTGTTATGGGTATTTGTTTCTTTGTGTGAAATAACAAACGGGTTATATGAAACAAATTAAACTAAAAAATAACCGTAGCACTTTTTAAAATACAACTAGCGCCATCTAGTAACGACCGCAGGTATTAAAAAAACAACCTGTAGCATTTTTTTAAATACAACTAGCGCTATCTATTAACATTTGCAGAAAGTTTTCATGCATATATATCAAGAATAAAAATCGAGCCATAAATATCATGCTATATATCGTGATATATATCATTATATATATCCTCGAACCCTGCTTGTGTCCGTTTCTGTCAGCAGCGTAACAAAGAAAAAATATCATTTTATATGAAAGTATGTTCTAAGAACACAGTTACTGGATTTCGTCCCCAGAGGGATGATTGATTAATCAAGGATAAATTATAAAAGTCTCACAGAGACGAGGCTAATTTATATATGAGAAAAGTGGATGGAAGTCTCTTATACGATGGCTCAGGACTTACAACATGTATGAGCTGGCTTCGTGATCTTTTTACACAATGCAAAAATTAATTACTATTAAAAATGTATTGTATAGAGTGATCACGTCTCCCCCCCCCCCCATCCTTGTCATAGGGGGTCACATTTGTGTGACCCCCTCTCCTGGTGTGACGTCACGTATTTTGCAGTTTAAAATGTAGAAATTATCAAATTAAGACAGCAATTCAAAAATTATTTATACATTTCTAAGATATCCTCCCGAATAGGAGGCGATCCGTGGATCTTCAGGTTTGTGTTTTCTGGGGTATTATGCCGTGTTATTCTGAGCTTCCGGAACGACAATTGTGATCCCATGCAGGGTCCATCATCAAGGCTGATGTGGACCCTGCAATATCAGCCCTGATGATGGACCCTGCAAGACTTTTATACACGTTTCCCAAATAAATAGCTTCGTCTCTGAGAGACTTATTAATTATAAAATATACCTCTGTTGTCAGAATCCAGTAATTGTGTTCTCTGAACATACTAACTTACTTACTTACCATCACGCCTTTTCCCCGTGGGGTAAGGCAGAGAGGATAGAGCACTACACTCTTCTGTCCTGACATACAATTCTCGCCTCACGCACATTCAAACATCTTCGCATGCAAGCTCGCCGGTTGTTGAGGCTGCTAACGGCACCATCTTCCAGTATCTGGTTAATCTGGCCACGCCACGTCTTCCGCGGTCGCCCTCTCTTTCTGGCGCCGTCAACACTTGCATTATATATCTTTTTTACCATTCTCTCCTCATTCATTCGCTCAACGTGCCCAAACCACCTGAGTGACAAATGATATATTAATTCTAATATATCATTTTTTAATCTATCAAATAAATGGATTTGCCACACATACGTCCAAGGGTTCTCATTTCCACTGCTTTAAGTCTACTTTCGTTCCTGTTCTGACAGCTCCAGGCTTTACTTCCGTACATCAGTGTTGGTGCCAGAATTCCATTTTGTACCGCTGGTTTTGCCTCGGTAGACATATTTCTATTAGAAACTATTGCATTCAAAGCACCGTTCACCCTATTCCCCGCAATCACTCTCCTCTCGATATCTCTCAATATTTTCTCTTCTATCGAGCATACTTCCCAAGTACACACACTCATCTACTTATTCCAAACATTCATTACCTACTTTTTTCTACCTAGTATTTCACACGTTGTATAACTATCCTCTTTCTCGAATACCATATAAAAACAGGTCCTAATATTGGTTGAGATACTTTTCGTGAGAAGTGTTGGTATATTGTAGTTTGTTGGTCAAGTGGTTAAGTTAAGGTTGGATACTCGCCTAACGATCTATTGTCATTAAAACCAAGAAAATAAAGAGGGTCGCCATATAAAATATTACATTATTTAATCTGTTCCTAGTCATCACTTGCTAAATATCTAAAGCATACTATCAATTTTTTTTTTAGAAAACATGTATGTATAAATCAACCGCTAAGAGCATTGTTATGATCATCTCATTCATTCTGTTAGCGTCTGTCTTCTTTTTTTGTATGGTGGTAATGATGGTGCAAGTGAGAGAGAAAAAATATTTTTTAAATTAATATTTTTAATATTTAAAGCATTAACTTTGTGGTTAGACATTACAACAGAGTATTAGTTAACTTTGTATAAACTACTACCAGATTTCAGGTCTACCGGTTTCGAGACGTACCCGTCTCTTCGTCAGAACCAACATTGCACTACTACGTTCACAACACTATACACCACAACCATAGTATTGTTAACTTTTCACCATTATTTATCAAGGACAAGCATGCACTGCATGCATCTTTTATTTATATGTAAATAAATCATGTCATTCCACAGAATTAATGCCAAATCGATAAATAATGTATCTAGTTTTAATGAATATGTTTCTAAAGATATTTTTATATTTAGTTAACGTTATGTGTCATCGGCGATTTCCGAGTAATTACTGGACATGTTTGGCATTCGATTTAATGGAGAATCAAAATAAGCCACCATCACCATTGTTACAATACTAAGAGTTATGATAATCTAGTATTTAAAATCTGTTGCAAAAAAGTTTATCTAAATTTCGACTATTGGATTGTAGCGCCCTTGTTTCTTTTTATTATTCTTATGCCCTATCACTTTATTATCTCTTAATTATGGCACGGAATAGCTCTACAATTGACTGGCCATGTTGTTCTTCTTCTTCTCTTATATCTCCGGATATCTCATCACATGTCCAAGATATTCAATTTTTGTTTCTAATCTCCACATTTACTCGTATATGGTAACTGTTTTCTGTTTGTTTGGTCCTTCGAACCGGATTTTTCTGTGCTAAGCTGGTCCTTCGAACCGGATTGTTCGGTGTTCAGCTTAATTGTCGCTCGACTATCGACTGTTGGCAGTGTCTGACCTGATTTCCTCTGTTGCAGGGTACACCGCTGGAGCCTCCCCCGGAGCTGCGAGGCGCCGCGCCCGCCCGCCAGCCGCCCTCGATAGAACTGGACCGCTGTCTGGACAGGTGAGCCCCTCACCGCGTCACCGCGCAACAGATAGCACTAGTCAAACCATTACATTACATAGTTACAATACAGAATAATTGGTTGGGGAGGTAGCAAATTGAACTCAAATACTTCTAAAGGTTATCACATACAAAAATATAATTTATCATGACTACGTAAGATCACTAATTTAAAATCTTATTTTTAAGACTATATAATCAATTTCAACACTATGTTCCTGCTGCCTTCAATATTCTTTTAAGTATAGGATGTTTTTAGGATATTTTGATTAATTTGAATCCCATTGCAGGGTCCATTGTATGGTTGGAAAATGTGATATATCCCCAATCCCGGGTATACGAACACCAATAATAAAACAGGTGGTTGCGATGTATTTTTATTGTTTGTAGTTTGTAGTTTGATGTAGTTTATTGTCGTACTTGTTGCCGACCGGCTCTTGACTGGTACCCAATGATTACTACCTGCTGGCTAGTGGAAAAAAGAGATGATCCCTGCAATGCTATAAAGTATGCCAATACCGACCAATCACTCTCCAACTGTTTATCTTGTTTCTTTCTAGGATGAGGTTAGGTTAGGTTAGGTTAAGGCTGCTAGCTTTAAACTCGTGCTCCTGTACACCAATCTTGTACACTTCTTTCGGGGGTTGGGTTAGGTTAGATTAGGTTAAGGTTGCCAGCTTTAAACTCGTGCTCGTGTATACCAATCTTGAATACTTTTTTCGGGGGTTGGGTTAGGTTAGGTTAGGTAAAGGTTGCCAGCTTTAAACTCGTGCTCGTGTATACTTCTTTCGGGGGTTAGGTTAGGTTAGGTTGGGGTTGCCAGTTTTAAACTCGTGCTCGTGTATACCAATCTTGAATACTTTTTTCGGGGGTTGGGTTAGGTTAGGTTAGGTAAAGGTTGCCAGCTTTAAACTCGTGCTCGTGTATACTTCTTTCGGGGGTTAGGTTAGGTTAGGGGGTGGGGGGGGGGGGGGGGGGGGGGGGGGGGGGGGGGGGGGGGGTGGGGGGGGGGGGGGGGGGGGCGGGGGGGGGGGTGGGGGGGGGGGGGGGGGGGGGGGGGGGGGGTGGGGGCTTTTGGGGTGGGGTGGGGGGGGGGGTGGGGGGGGGGGGGGGGGGGGGGGGGTTGGGGTTGCCAGTTTTAAACTCGTGCTCGTGTATACCAATCTTGAATACTTTTTTCGGGGGTTGGGTTAGGTTAGGTTAGGTAAAGGTTGCCAGCTTTAAACTCGTGCTCGTGTATACTTCTTTCGGGGGTTAGGTTAGGTTAGGTTGGGGTTGCCAGCTTTAAACTCGTGCTCGTGTATACTAATCTTGTTTACTTCTTTCGGGGGTTGGGTTAGGTTGGGTTAGGTTAGGACAGGATAGGAGTGAGCTATGTGAGATGTAAGGTTGCCAGCTTTACTCTCGCGCTCGCGCATGGCAATAATGGTGGACGCGAGGTGTTTGTCTGTCTGACGGGCGCTGAGGGCTGCTCTTGTTGCAGGTGGTCCCCGGGCGAGCCCCGCGGCGGGCGGAGAAGGGCCCGCGAGCGGCCCGACTCCAGGCACTCCCCACCGCGGCACCACGTATCGGTGAGTCCATCGCTCTGTTTGTGTCCGTCCGTCCGCCGCCAGGCAGACCGTCTAACGCGGCGCTTTGCTCGTGATGCAGGTGTCCTCCCCGCCGTCGCCCTCCCATGGCTCCCCGCGCGCCTCGCCCTGCCAGCGCTCGCCGGCCGCGGGGGCCGCCACGCCCCCGGCGCCCCCGCCCCCCGGAGCCCCCGGACCGGACCTGTTCTCCGTGCAGCAGCTGCTGGAGCAGCCGCTGCTGGCTCCGCAGCAGCTGCAGGCGCTGATGAAGCACAGGTTCCTGCAGCAGCAGCACATGCACAAGCAGGTACGGCCAGCGCGGACCGCGGACCACCGCGATATACACACATGAACTGGCGTAATTTTATCAATAAACGGACTGCTACCATGACGTGTTCCAACACATTTGACTTTTAAAAAAAAGTACTAGGAGCTTGTAATTGTAACAATTGTAAAAAGGACAAAATAAATACTCCTAAAAAGTTTAATGTCTTAGAAACAAGTCGCGCTTTATTAGAAAAGGACGGTTTGAAATAAAATTTAAAAAAAAATAAAAGGATTTAATTATCCAAGAATATATACTTTAACTGCAGTATAAATGTGTCTTAAATATACGCGAGCGGGGACATATTTCTGCTCTATCTAAATCCCTGGTTGAGATACATCTGTACCTCTATTACGAGTATGTTTGTACATTTAAATCAAGGAAAATTGTGTGTTATTGTTTTTAAATTTTTACCTTATGGGCAATCAGCCGAAATCCGTCTAAAAATAGATATTCAAAACATTAAAGATCAAATTCTCAGTTTGATGTGTATATCAAATTATAGATATCTTGTTCAATAGCGCGATACGCCATTTCAATACCTGAAATAAAATCCCTGTCCTTCGAAAAGGATAAAGTTGCAAAGTGTAATTTTCGGTCTCTCGGCGCAGCTATCGTCAGAGCTGAGCAAGCGTCAGATGGAGCAGGCGGCGCAGCGGCTGCAGGACCAGCTGCAGCTCAGCATCCTGCAAGGACACGCTCTCCACGGAGCTCCTGATGGACCAGGTCAGTTCTTTGCTATCACGCTTTGCTCAATGTCGGCATGCGTGAGATTTTGCTGACAAAGTACTCTTTTTTAAAATTATGTCTTGCAAAACTGTAATTACAGTTTAAATGCAAGGATTTAATTATAATAAGTGTACATTTCTTTACTTAATTGTATTTAATTTATGATATATTATATAATTAGCTACTATATAATCTAATTTTTGCTTTTCCTATCCACTTCACAATTCACTGTAGTATTTCTTTAATGTCTTTTTTATATTTTTTGTCCCGTTACATTTTTTATTTTATCCGGTAGTTTTTTGAATAATTTTGGAATTACGCACTGTTTGTTTCTGTCTCCGTAACAATTATTTGTTTTTTTTTTATTTCTAGTTTTTTATTCGTTATTTGTCTTGTCGTATATTCATGATGTATTGGTGTTTTGAAACTGTCCTTCTCGTATTCTTCCAGTGTTATTTTATAGTAAAGTTGTTTTTGGATCGGTACGATCTTACACATTTTGAATAGGTTTTCCGGTTGGTCCTTACATACTTCTTTTTGTTTTTTATTTGCTATAGTTTTAATAATTCTTAATTGTAGCTGTTTTACTTTTTCTAAATATGATGGATACGTCAATCCGTAGCTGTGTAGGCCAGAGTTTACAATTGAGTCTACCAAACTATAATATAAGCAACAACGTGTGTGTCTTGGAATACAATGTTCGAGATGAAAGAATTTACCTAGTAGGGTTCTTAGCTTTTTACACGTGTATTCTATGTGCTCTGTCCAGTTGAAGTTTTTGTCCATTGTTAGTCCCAAGTATTCATATTTATCTACCTTTTCCAAGCGTTCACAGCTGCAATCTTTGTGATTTTTATGTAAACAATCAAATGAATGCCCTATTAATTTCAGATTTTTGTCTTTGTCTTTTGTATAAGCGGAATGTATTAACATACATTTAATTTTTTTTGTGTTTATGATTATTCCATTATCATGTGACCATTTCAGGATTTGATCGAAGTCTTCCTGTAGGTTTTTTCAATTTTTTAATTGTTTTTGTTTACATATAGGGGAGAGGGTGGATGGTTTGAACACGGGGAGCCTTTGAAATCCCAAATCTTTTTGCCAAATGTTTTTTCTGATACACTTATTTTTTCCCTAAGGCAATATTATATTATCTACAGCTGCCACTTAAAAAGAGACACCATTTTTAATTCACTTTGCTTGTAGAGGTGATCGTCGGTGCGCGTGCATTTTGGTAAAATAAAAGGAAGGTGTTTAAATGACATTTCTGAAATTCTCAGAAGTCCATCTGTTTCCGCCGTGAAATCATTTTGTTAACAAATATCTTATATAGATATACAGGTAAGTAGTGTTATTGAAAACTCTTTTTCAAAACATATAAATTAAATATTTTTAAATAATGACACCCTGGGGAGGCTTTGAACACAGTTGATGGGGAGCCTTTGAACGCTGTTCAAAACCTCCTTAATATGTTAAAAACTATTTGATAGATTATATACTGTTATAATAGATCTTTGTCAACATCATGCTTAGAGTGTACAATAAGAAAGGAACCAGAGATGAGATTTCGGAAGCTAAAATGCAAAAGACAATGGAAGACGTCTTGGAACGCAAAATGCCTCCATGAATTAATAACATAAAGCATACCGAACGCAATAACATAAAGCATACCGCATTATTTTAAAAGCTTAAAAATAATCATTTACAGAAAGATTATTCTTAAAAATATGACACAAACCAAGTTTTCAATAATACTGAAGAAAAAATGTAAGAAGTATATTTAAGAAGTTCAAGAATGAATTATGGTCTAACTTATGTTATAGCACGCAAACTTGTTTTAGAATATGCAATTAAGCTGGGAAAGACGATTCCACTTTCATGGCAGCACGATGTATTGGCTGGTATAGAATCGATGAAAGGTTTTATGCTTCGTCATTTTAAATTAAATTTCCTATTTTAATTTTTCTTCATACAGTATGCTATAAAATTACAATTTTCTGTATTTACATATTTTTGTGATTTTTTTTGTTTATCTGTTCAATATTAAAATGACTATGATAATATCTTTGTCTTTCTCTTCTATTTTATATTTTTCTTTTATTTATACATGAAAAATAATCTACTTTTAAGCGATGTTCAAAACCTCCCCCATTTTGTTCAAATCTACCCCAGGTTGGGAAGGTTTGAACAAAATTCGACTTGTCATAGAAAGCTGTTAATGTTTTCTAAATGGAATTTTGGGAAATATAAATCCGTTAAAAACTGTCAAGTAAGCCGATGGCTAGTGTTAGTAATAAAAATAATATGCGAAATGCTTACAATATCAAAAATATTTTAGAACGAATAAATATTGTTCAAACCATCCACCCTCTCCCCATAATATGCATGTATCGTCTGCAAACATCTTTTTTGAGCAGTTTTTAATATTTGGGAGACTATTTACGTGCGCGATATAACATATTGGTCCCGAACTTGATCCTGTTACAACTCCTGTTTCAATATTGCATAATTCGCTATTCGTATTGTTAATTTTTACTGTTAGTTTTCTATTGGTCATATAGTTTTGCATCCATTTTTTTAGAGGTACTCTTATTCCATATTCATCCATTGCTGTTAATAATATGTCGTGCTCGAGTGTGTCGAATGCCTTTTTAAAATCTATGAAGATTATTCCGATTTTTTGTTTTTCGTTTAGATAGTTATTTATTTCGTCTGTCAGATTCGATAATAATTTAGATGTACTTTTTTCTTTTCGGAATCCATATTGTGCTTCGTTTATTATTTGTTTTTTTTTGTAGATGTTGGTTTATTTGGCCCTTTATTGCCTTTTCCATTATTTTGTCTATACATGGCAATCGGTGTGTAATTTGTGAAGTCTTTGTGATTTCCTGATTTATAAATCGGCCTGATTATAGAAATTTTCAGATCCTCTGGTACAATTCCTTTGGTTACACTAAGATTTATCAATTTTGCAATTATAGAACTAATTTATTTTTTTATCTTTTTTATGTCGTCCATTCTAATTTTGTCGATGGTTATATTATTTGAATTCTAGTAGGTAGCAGTACTTGGATCCAAACAATTTATTTTCTACTACATCAACAGTGTTTGATCCCTTCAAAATCCCCTGAAGCAAGGTGTTTACGAATGGTAATTTGATTTTTCAAGCACCCATTTTAAATATTCTCAAAAAATTAAAATGAATGTTTATTGCACGAACGCGTCATAAACTAAAACAAAGTTGACTTTTTGAAATTTACTTTTTAAAAAAAGATTTCTTTCCATATCGGTAAAACATCGAGAAACGTAAACATTATAATAAAAGAACACGTTTAATACTTAACAGATATAGGATTTTCTGAATTTGCCGAACATCTAATTTATTTTGATCACACATTTGATAATAATACAGGGCACAAATTTTAAACTAAAACGGAATAGGTTCGCGACTTGAAGCATTACAAATTAATAAAGCTATCAATAATAAATCTCTCTTCTAGTTGACAGTCTGTCCTTCCCTGATTTTATTTCCCTATATAAATGTCTGTACTTAGATTAGTCTAGGTGTATTATATTGTCCTGATGAAGCTTTGGACCAACCGAAACTAGTTGACGAATATATAGTAATAAGTGGTTTAAAACTAAATATTTTATTTTTAAATTTTAAAATGAAAAATTTAAAAACAAGAGTTATGAAGGTTAATAGAAAAATTTCTAAGCATTCTCCCCTACTTGAATTTACAACGGCGGCTGTGATGGAGCACATTTCATTCAGACGACCTTGTCCTGATGAGGCAAGTTATTGCTCTAGGATCCCTCCAGCAGCTGGGAGCGCAGCAACAGTTGGTGCAGCAGTTGCAGGCGGCCCAGCGGCAATACCTTCTGCATGGCCTCCCCAGACCTCCGGCCCATGGACCAGCTCATGGTAAGCCATCTTCAAACTTTGCCCGTGACCTAAACTCGTATCATAGAGCCTGATTTAAGAAATCATACAATATGTACTCTTACATTTTGTACTATTTAAGAAATCGTACAATATGTACTCTTTTTTGCAGGAATATACTATACATTATTCTTAATTTTTTTTTTTTAAATCTATGTTTTTTCAATGTTTATCCAATGTTACATATGTTTACAATGTTTGCAGTGTTTACAAAATTAAATTAAGCTTTTTTCATTGTTTATTTTTTATATAACATTTGTGAATCAATCTTATTGCCAATTAAAATTAAGTAATAGTAATAATTAAAGGTTTACAATTTAATAATGGTGTGAATTAATTCTATTATAGACAAAGGAAAAAAAAAAGATCTGTATAGGATATTTAATAAAATAAAATAAAATAAAATAAAACAATTAAAAGTATTTAAAAAGATGAAAGTAAATGTTCTTGTAGGATTAGTATATTTTGAAGTTATAATGAAATTGTATTGTCTAAAAAGCTTCCTCTATATGTATAATATATACATATCTCTGAAGGCCATAATAATAATTATCAAAAAATATATAATTTTTCTAAGTTTTTTCTGAAACTTGTGGTGCATCCACATTACTGCTTAAGTTAGAATATGTTTTTTTTTCTTAAATTAGCCGCCTTTCGAAAATACCGTTCTAAACCGTCAGCAAAGGCTAACAAGCAAGCTATGTGTAAGATATGTAATGAATTCATAGCTATGTACGACAAACATATTCCAAATTCAAGGCAGTTCTTCTTCTTCTTCTTCATCAGCCTTCGTCTTTCCACTGCTGGATATAGGCCTCTTCCTTATTTTTCCATTTTTCCCTGTTGTTTGCTAATTGTAGCCATTTCTTTTCCCCCACAGCGACTATATCATCGGCCTAACTCTTTTGAGGTCTTCCGATGCCTCTTTTATTCTCCCAAGGTCTCCATTTCAGAACTCTGGGAGGCCATCTTGTAGCATCCTGTCTTGCAGCGTGTCCTGCCCTTTGCCATTTTAGCTTCGCTACACGATCCATGATATCCACTACTCAGTTCTGCGCCTAATTTAGTCGTTTCTTATTCTATCTCCTAAGCTTACGCCAAGCATGGATCCCTCCATGGATCGTTGCATGCATTTGAGCTTTTCTACACTTTTCTTTGTAAAGGCCATCGTCTCCACTCCATACGTCATCACCGGCAGTATGCACGATTCAAAGGCTTTTTTTTAGGCTCTCTTAGGCTTACTCCAAGCATGTATCTCTCCATGGATCGTTGCGTGCATTTGAGTTTTTAGATGTGACGTAACAATTATTAACATCGTCAAGGCAGTTGTACGATGTTAATAATTGTTACGTCACATTGCCGTGAATTACTGCAAGAAATGCACCTGCTGTGGTTATCGACCCAAAAGGGAATGGATGCTGAGAGCGGCTTTGAGTGAACGCACGACGTTAGACCAAGGGCGGATCCAGGGGGGAGTCATGGGGGTCATGACCCCCCCCTGGGTTGTGTCCAGGACCTAGGTGACCTGGACCCAGCCCTAAATTATAACTTCTTTGTGACCCCCCCTGGCGCCAAAGCTGGATCCGCTCCTGCGTTAGACGTACACACAATTGGGATAATTGATAATTTGGAAAGCATCACTTGGTATTGTGCGCAGGGCTCCTGTCATCCATGGTGTTCGGCTCCGGGCCCCCCGAGCTGGGCCCCCCTGAGGAGGACGCGGCGCACCCCCTGTTCGGCCACGGGGTCTGCAAGTGGCCCGGCTGCGAGGCGCTGTGCGACGACTTCCAGGCCTTTCTCAAGTGAGTTTGCCTCATCTTATTACCATTGTACCGAGGGTCCAATATTTTTTCCAGCTCGAAGGACCAAGATTTTAAAAATATTCCAACTGAACTCTTCAGTTTGCTTATCTCGTACGTTGGTGAAAATTGGATTAAAGCATTTAATTGGGTAGCTTGTTGGTCTCGTGGTTAGGACTCTCGCCTCGTGATCCAAAGGTCGCGCGTTCGAACCTCACTCCAGATCAGCAAGTTAGTCCTATTTTCATAGCACAAGCGTTTAGCTTAGTTAGAAAATAGTAAGAATATTGATGTGATACGTATTCCGTGTTCGCATCAACGTTTTTAAAAAAAAAAAAAAAACAGTAGTAGCCAACAGTCGTTCGAACTTATAAATTAATGCTTACCATCTTGACCTTGAAACCCACGCACTATACACTTGCGCGATGATTTTATATCTCATGTGTTTTTTGATTTACATCGTCATAACTTTTTTAATTTTCTACCTTATTTCTATTTAAATCTAAATAATTAGGGTATTTTATGGTGTGGTCTTCCTAATTTTTGAAAATATGTTAATTTCATGGGACTATCTATAAGTGTCCTTAAGGCTTATTGATAATCTGTATATTAAAAAATAAAATAAGAAAACAATGTATCGTATATCTTTACATATCGTTGCTGTATATATAATTAAGCTTATGTGCCGTTTTAGTACATTCTAAAATAAACGAATGAAACTATTTTAAAAAATAATTGCAAAATATTTTAAATAATTACTAGGCAGACTTGCCAGATGAACGGCAATGTTTTTTTTAATATATCTCTATTATTTTTATGAAAAATTGACAAATTGATTCATTCATCTGAGAATGTATTAAACGGCACAGAGGCTTAATTATATATACAGCGACGGTATATAATTCTTCTGTACATGTGTATGTCACTGAACTCCTCCTACACGGCTTGGCCGATTTTAATAAAATTGTGTGCGTTTGAGTGGGTCCCTGGATGCTTTAGATTCACAACTGGACCCGGTAGGTGGCGCTACAGTCTGGTTTTAGGATTTTTTTATTACTAGCGTACCCTCCAGACTTTGTCGTGTCCAGACAATGTTCACACATGGCAACGTCTGACGGGTTCGCTAGTGTATTATAAATATTGAGCATTAAACGTAAAAAAGGTTTTAAAAAGTTCGCAGCATTCATCTAATCCCCTCCGATAAAACCGCCCTAAAAAATTAATCTCAATCTCTTTCCGTCTTACTATAATTTTTTTGTCGCAGCTGACATCAAATTATTTTCAGATTGACAACATTATTGACGAAGTGTACAATGCTATATAAAAGCAGTCAAGACGATTTTGGATTGTGAATCTATATAATTATTGAAAAAAAAAAAAAAACAAAGAAAAACAAAAACAAACTCAAAATATATCATGTACAACTTTCATTCGGAGGCGGAGTCGCCATCAAAGTCAATTACTGCTTCTTATATACTCGAAACAGGGTTGATAAAAATGATGATTTTTTAATATTCCGATTTTTTCTAATTTGGAAGTCAGTCATTGTTAAAAAAAACACAATATAATTTTTGTTTCTTCTGGTCTGTGTCTTCTGGGATATTATGCCGTGTTATTACGATCTTTCTGGCCGACGTTTTGGATCCCATTGCAGGGTCCATCATCAGGGTTGATGTGTTGATGTGATGTGCTACACTTCAGCCCTGGGGATGCAATGGTATTCGAAAGCTCGTAAAAACACGGCGTAATACCCCAGAAGACACAGACCAGAAGATTCTGAATGGCTGTGAAAACCTACGAACATTGTTAATTTTTGTTTATTTTAATTATTAATAAAATTAACAAAAATCAACATATTAGGTCTTCTAAAAAGGTACTCGTAGTATTTTTTAAAAAACTGCAGCATATTTATTTGCCATATTTAATAAAAATATATTATAATCACCGAAAATCAATAAGTTCTTCGAAAACTCAAACATTTTTTAAAAAAACACAGTAGCATTTTGTCATATTTAACAAAAAATTAACAAGGAAAATAAAAAAGACTTAAAATTAATAAATGAACATATAACCATTTGCGTATCACCACAGTCGCAATAACTTATATTTACTTGTATATAACTTAGATTTTATGTTTTTATTGATTTTGTAATTTGTCCAAATTTAGTTTTTTTTTTTAATTTGGCCGTCTTCTCGGTGCCTAATCTATTTCTTATTTTGCTGTGCGGCAAATTGAATGTCAAAATTATTCTTTCTACCCTAGCGGAAGAAGCAACTGTACTTAGCAGTTTCTTGATTATATCCAATTCTTCCTCGGTTATACAATTTTTCGTATTATGTATTGCTAATTTTTCGTATTCTAGTGCCAACCCTTATGTTTCTAGTACCAAGCCTTATGTATGGAAGTGAAGCCTGGAATTGGCAAAATAGGAATGAAAGTAGACTGAATGCGGTCACTAAGACGCTTGTGTGGAAAATCTTTGGTCGATAGAGTGAAGTATGAACAAATTAGAAGTGAATGCAATGCTGGCTGTAGTGTGGTAGATAGAATAAAGAAAGGAGTGCTGAGATGGTTTGGTCATGTGGAACGTATGAACGAGGAAAGGATGGTTAAGAAAATATATTAGGCGAGTGTTGAAGGCAGCAGGAATAGAGGGCGTCCGCGAAAGACCTGGCACGATCAGGTACTAAAAGCATTTGAGGATGGCCCTGTTAAAAGCCGCAACAACCGTAGAACGCGCATGAGAAGATGTATGAATGTGGCCGAAGCAAAAGCGGTGTGCCAGGATAGAAGAGTGTGGCGTTCAATCCTCTCTGCCTATCCCTGCGGGGAAACGGCGTGATGGTTAGTTAGTTTAGTTAGTTATGTATTGCTACCCACCAATCACTAGGGGTGGTTTTCTGTGTGACTCGTTTATCGACCAATGCTCCAGTGAGAGGCTCAACTTTTGCCGTGGGAAGTCCCTTGATTGTCATCGATCCCAAGATTGACCCTTTCCTGATTGGTCATCTAAGCTGGTACACCAGGCAACAAACCACCCTCGGCATGCCCTTTCACTAATCTTTCGCCGAAAGGATCGTTAAGCTTCCCACCCCTTCTCGAAGGGGTACATCTGGCGTTTATGTGTAGGGTTTTCTACGCGCATTTTAATTTCCTACCCTTATTAAAGAATAATATTATGACAAATGTTAATTAAACGTCAAAATTACCTGCATAAAAATTAAATTATTTGAGATTCCTTAAACATTCATCTAAACTCTTGAGATCCAAGTAGTTATTATTATTATTTAGAAGCATCTTCCAGTGTATGCAGATGAGGCAACATTGTGCGGAGGTGGGCGTGGCAGGCAGGGGCGTGTCTAGAGCGCGACCACGCCCCCGGTGTATTTATTAATGTCCTACAAGAGATAGAGAACTAGTTATATTTATCGCTGGAACTCGGGAGCAAACTAAGGCGGCCCGGAACAATGCGCCCCGAAGTTGCCCCAAGTTGGGATACAATATTGAAGGGAAACTTCCGAGTCTGGAAGTTGTTGCGTTCTTTGAAAACCAATATTCAATAATAAGTAACGTCCACAGTAGTTTTTTATGATAAACTAGCTGTGTTCGCGCGGCCTCGCACGCGTAGATTTTTAGAACACTGTTTGAATCGTCATACAACTTTCACGAACCTTCTAGAACGTTCTCCTTCCGGAACTTTCAAGAAATTCGAATGTACAGGAACCTTCTAGATACACGGACACATTCCGCCACTCAGTTTAGAACCTTATAGAACTTTCGGAAATTTTCTAGAACCTTCTCCTTCCAGAACTTTCTTGAGCAGGTTTTTCCGGAACCTTCTAGACTCACCGACTCAGACAGCGCGCCTATTTTGAAACAATCTGAAGCATTTGCGGCTTTCCCATAACAAAACAATGTGCTAGAAGGCACATTTTCGTCACTCACTCCCACCCACGCACAGCCACCCCCACCAAACTCGCATATTTTTGATCTGACACCAAGGGCTGATTGTGGATATATATATAAAAAAAAATAAACTCAATAAAAATTTAAAATATATATATATATAATATATATATATATATAATATATATATTGATTTGCAAGGTTTGATCAAAAGATACTCGAAATTTTCGTTTCTCTCAAAAAATATTCATTTATTGATCAAAAATTATTGTATCGCCTTCAAAATAGTCTCCTGCACTTGCAAAACACTTGCGCCAGGGCTTTTTGAAGTTTTTAAATCATTCACGGACTAGCAATTGGCGAAATATAAGACGAAAACATAAAATTACACAAAATACACGAAAAACATCAACACAACACTAGAATGGCTCAAAACTATCACACAACACACGCCAAAACAAAAACAGGACAATCCGACTAATTTGCAACGGATTAAAACTATACAGTGACCTGCCACAACAGACCAAACAACTGACCACTGACAAATTCAAAACAGATGTGACAAAAATGGTCTAAAACTCGGTCAACTATAAAAAAATGACTTTGTATCTAAATTATATTATTATTATATTCCTATATTGAATTATGTAAAAATGTTACCCATAAACCTTTTAGGTTTCTATTATATTTTAAATACAAAAAATAAAAAAATTGAAGTTGAACTTCTTTTAGAGGAATATTTTCACACCATGATTCATCGATCAAAAGCTACGATGACGGTTTTCTGAGTGATATTTAAAACTAAAAGCGATTCTTATAAGTGAAAATCGTGTTATGAAAATTGCATATGCACCAGGTGCTGTTATAGTTTTGTTTTATTTATTATATTTTAACCGGCCGGATGTCGCGCAATTTCGCGCACGATTTCTGTTTTTTAGACACTTTTTGTGGTGGTTATATTCATGTAAAAATCAACAATAATCGCTAAAAAGTTGCAGTTTCTGGATTCTCAATATACACACTTCAATAATTACTTGTACAATAATTACCTATTCATTAATTATGAAAATAAGTTACGAAATTTACTGTCAGAAATGTACGCACATGTTTATCGAATAAAACCATGGAAGCAATAACACTAAAGGTATTGTTTCTAGGGAATGCAATCCCGATCCCACGAGATCTCGAGGCATCTTACGAGATCAATCCCGAAACGAAAAATTGGACGAGATTATCGGGATTATCGGGATTGATCAACATTTTTTATGTTTTGTATGTTTACTTGTGTATCTTTATAGAGCTTTTATAACTACTTAAAACTTATGTTCATGTCACATTCAAATAATCTGTCTTTCCGTCCGTCCGCGTAACTTCGTGTTACGTCCGTAACTTTTTTGTACTGATTTTTTCGAAATTATTTTTTTTCGAATAATTTTTTAAATTTTTTTTATAAAATTTAAATAAAATAAATAAATACCTACTTCCTTTAAAAGTTCCTTTGTAACCGACATGAAAAGTACCGTTATTCTTCACGGGTTACTGCTAGTTATTTTACAACCTATTTTTTTTGTCAGAATCAATAAAATATATTATGTTGTACATTACTTTTGTCGATGTCCTCTATTTTGCAAGTTTTCCTTATATCTTCATTTCGGACTCGGTCATGTAATGTATTTCCAGTAATGGATCTCAGCACCTTCATTTCAGTTATTCCGAGGAGTCCTTTGGTGCGGACAGTGTCAGCCCGCGTCTCTACAGCGTTTTGTAGGTTTTCATTTTACTCTCGATCGACATGTGTTTCTCCGCACAGTAGTTCTCAAGCATCCCGCTACAGTGACAGCTTCATTTTTGCTTGTTCTTAAACTTCATCATGAAGGTCTCTACTGCTTGATGTTTCAACGCCCAATTGAATCGCATTACTTGCTCTACTATTCGATTCGATTGGTTATAGGTACCTAGTTGTGCTTAAAGCCATGTATTCACTAGGGGACAAATTGTCCCTCAACAGCATGCGCGGCATAGAGTCTACGTGACGTTGCAACGTCGTGCACTGTTCCGCGACCTCGCGCACAACATAGCGCGGCATTTCTACGTGCCGTGGCAACGTTGCCATGCGCACGGTACCCGAGCGTACTACTGCAACATTCCGCGGAGCGTCAGTACCACGTGGTATGTTTACAAGTGAATACGCATGCGCTGTATCTGTCAAGATGACAATGCGGGGAAAGAAATCGTTCTCGAACTCATCGAGCTGTATCGATCGAAGATCGCATAGAATGTCCGTCCTTCTTTCTCTTTGCAGTTAATAATTTCGCATTCTCCTCTTTTTTCTCCTCTTACTTTTCGATAAACTTATTAACATAAACAAATACGCGGCTATCATCATAACCTCATATTTCCGTGACGTCTGGAAAACAATAATTATTTGCAAAAAGGACCTTGTTTTTAATAATATTCAATTTACTACAGTAAAACCTCGTTAATTTGAAATTGCGACCCAAAAAACATTTCGAATTGCGCGGAACCCCGTTTTCGTCAAATGTGATACCGCAGCTGTCATCCATAACCTCACCGGATGACATTTCCGCGACAAGATATGCGAGTCCCGGTGTGTACACGTCAATTGACCGCGTCATTGTCCCCGAAACATGAGCGTAGATGTTGATGCGACATGTCGAGCGGAATGTTTCGCGATTTGTCCCCTAGTGAATACATGGCTTAAAACATATCACAAATTGCTAAATTCTGCCCCGCATTTCTGATTTTATTGACTTGTGCATATCACTCTTAGTGCTGTGATTGTTATAAAGATATATTTTAGCCTTGTTAGATATTTTAAAAATAAATAGCCATTTATTTGAAGAAGACATCAGATAGAATAAATAATAATACTCAGCTTGTAACGCTTGCCACACGACATTGACGCTAGTAAGATTGCCGTCTTGTCTCAGAGCAGGCGCAACAGGTCTGTCGCCGTCCTGTTCATTTATTTCTGCTATCTTCGCCATCGAAGCTCTCATTTTCCACCCAATAGTTTCACAAGAAAAATCACTAAAGTAATCCTCGTTTTTTTTTAAGAGAGATGCTAACACGGAATACGTGTCGCATCAATATACTTGCTATTTTAAAACTAAGTTAAGCGCCTGTGCTATGAAAATAGGACTTACTTGCTGGTGTCCTGGAACGGGGCTCGAACCACCGACCACCAGATCACTAGGCGAGCGTCATGACCACTTGACCACTTCTTTTTCTCGATCTTGTAAAGCTTTTGATTTTATTGGCTTACGCATACGCGGTGATCGCTCTTAGCACTTTTAATAATTTATTTAAAGTACGTGTTTTTATAATAAAACATACGCTGTTTTTTTGGAGGAATACAACTTTAAAATGAAATAAAAAAGAACGACGATTTTTAAGTGTTTTATTTTATTTTAAAGTTCTAAACCGTTTAAAAAACACCCTATATAATAATTTCAGATTAAGAAACGCGTCATCAATTAAAATATTTTTTATAATTAAACTGATTTCAATAAAATAATTAATAAAATTAAAAACAAGTAACTTTGTTTTAACCACTGATTTTATTTTAACAAACACTCGACATGTTTCATCATCAAATCAGTGGTTAAAACAAAGTTACTTGTTTTTAATTTTAATAATTTTAAAATGTCACCACAATGTGAATTTGCATTTATTGAAGAAAATAATTAATGATCACTGTATTGCCATCGGAAATACGTCTCTCTGCCAAATTTCAAAGCAATGATTGGTCATTGAGTGAGTTAATTACAAGATTCCTCGCCGACAGACGAACACAGCTAAATAAAACCACGTGAAAAATAGTAAAAACGCACGTTTTTGAAAAACCATATCCACAAATTCACAAAAATTGATGTGTGATGTTTATATTTTATTTTTAACATGGGTTATTTTTTTATTTTATTTATTAACAAAAAATGTAGAATATTTTATGTATGTTTAAATTTTTCAGGGGTACATCATTAATCAAGATATATCATAGATGTCTTAAAGAGATAAAGCACTTCACAAATATTCAAAAAATTTGACAGATGTTAGTCTATCATGGGTGGAATTTTGGTGAATATTAAATTGCGTAAAGTGATCACTTAAGCCAGCCATACGATATGGACACCCGAAAAGACTTCCATGCCTACTTCCCGTGTAAAAAATATATTTCGTTAGAATTTTTAGTAATTTATAATAAAAAAAGTGTTTTTTTATACTAAAAAAATAGTGTGTTTTTTTAAAGAATAAAACTTTAAAATGAAATAAAACAGATAAAAGTCGTGATAATGGTCATGGTTTTGGTTTAATTGGAAAGATAATTTTACGCCATTAGTGAGTTTACGCCACGAGGGTTTAACTGCGCAATGAAGAAGTCTCTCGACCGGTTCACATGAATCTAAAATCAACTGGGATTTTCTCATAATCACTAGAAATGTGGAGAAACTACTAGAAATATGGAAAAACAAACCTAACGTTCTCGAGGCATCGTGAAATTGACGTGTTGTTTAAAAGGCGAACGGACGCGCGCGTAGTCATCACTTAAGCCAGCCATACGGTAGGCCGTAAGCCCTATGGACACCGAAAAAGACTTACTTACCTACTTTCCATATAAAAAGTAAATTCGTTTCTATGAGGCATTTATAATATATCTTAAAAAATACATATTTTCGATCATTTATGTACATCAATATATATATATATATATATATATAGATTATATATATATTATATATATATATAAAGAAACCCGTGTTTCCCTATCCGCCAAGTTTTCTCCACAACCAGCCACAACCACCTACCGGTGGTTATAGTGGTGGATAGCCCTTGGTGTCACAACGAAAATATGCGAGTTTGGTGGGGGTGGCTGTGCGTGGGTGGGAGTGGGTGACGAAAATGTGCTTTCTAGCACGTTGTTTTGTTATGGGAAGGCCGCAAATGCTTCAGATTGTTTCAAAATAGGCACGCCGATTGTGTCGGCGAGTCTAGAAGGTTCCAGAAAAACCTGCTCTAGAAAGGTCTGGAAGGAGAAGGTTCTAGAAAATTCCCGAAAGTTGTATAAGGTTCCAAGCTGAGTGGCGGAATGTGTCGGTGTATCTAGAAGGTTCCTCACATTCGATACATTTCTGTAAGGAGAATGTTCTAGAAGGTTCGCGAAAGAAGAAGAAGATGACGATCCAGACAGTGTACTAAAAATCTACGCGGGCACAGCTAGTATTTGCTAATTCATTTCACTTATTGATCACGCGTAGAATAAATTAAATTTGTATTAAAATCTGATAACATTTTCAACTCATAACAGGTGCGATAAGATACACAAACAAATAAAGCTATAAATTGCGGGGGCTATTCCCGAAATATAATATTTTTAAGCGAAGAACAACGAATGGCATATTTCATAATTTGTGTACTGTTTGCTTTGGCGCCAGGGAGCGCATTCCTTCCACTGTCGGCTCTTCCTCCAGGGGTCTGCAACCAACATTGTTAACAATATTTTTGAGCTTTGATAAGACACTTCATGCTCTGAAGATTAAATTCTAAAAACATTTGTCAGTCAATTTAGATTTTCGACATTCGTAGTGAAGTACCTATTATGCATACCGACGGAGTAATTCAATTCCGCGACGTTATCGGAGCGCCGTTTCTAATCAAACTTTTCTAATGATTCCAATTTGAAAAAACCAATAAAATTTCTAAAAATCCGAAATTATACCATAATTATTAATTTTTTTAACGAAAATTTGATAGATCTTCTTGATCGTCGCCACGAGTCTACTTGCCAAGTTTCAGCTCGATTGGATCACGGGAAAAGGGTCAAAAATCGATTATTTTTTTGATGGCAAGCCGGCAAGCAAGCAAGCAGAAGCCACGACTTAATATAGAGGGAGTAAAAAGAATAAAAATACACTCATTTGACTAAATATTTTTTGTGTGAATAATGATTAAATTGACTGGGAATGTCAAAATACTATTTTTTGTGATATTATTTATTTATTAATCAACTCCCTAGTAGCTTTTACAGTACAAGAAAGTTGCAAGGATTTTTATCTAACCTAACCTAACCTTACAATAAAAATTTAAAAAATAATAATGTAAATAAAACATATTTAAGATAAAATAAACAATATAAAATGAAAATTTTTAAATAAATGATGAATAGAAACAACAAAAAAACCCCGGGCCATCAAGCACCAAGGCAGCAACGATAGCGATATTGCCATCGCCGAGCCTGCATTACCCGTCAAAAATACAGCACATATAGGACTTAGCAAAGACGCGAACCGTTTCATGTTCCGCCCAATCGCCGGCAGGGGAAGTACAAAATAAAAGTTCAAGTATTTTGATAAGAGTCATTATTATATATCATGGGTGTCGGTTATAAATAAGTAAATTTATTTATTTATTTAATTATTTAACGCCCTTATGGGCTTTTACAAATATACAGAATATTTTTTTTTTTAAACAACATAAGACAGTTAAAATAATAATACAGTTAAATGGTACAATAATAATAGTTAAAAGGTAATAATAATAATAATATTAATACAGAAAAACATAAGACAGATAAAATAATAATAATAGTTAAAGGTAAAATAGAAAAATTTATTGTCCATTTCCATTTCGTTGAGATGTAAACAATTGTATCAGCTTTGTCCTATAAACAGTTATACTATCAGCAAAAATGTCAGCCGCCTCTGCATGTTCATTCCCTAATGAGTGTAATCTGGGAATTGCAGAGTTTGCTAATGCATTAGTTCATTTCCACTATAATAGAATAATGCATTGCGTCTTGATGACCTCGATGGAGCATTTAAGTCGATCAGACTAATAATCTGGGGGCAATCAATCAAACTATTTACGATCCTATAAAGAAATATTAGGTCTGTTACAGTACGTCTCACAGACAAGTTTAAAAGTTGTAAATAACTAAGGAGATAGTCATAATTGAAGTAAATACTCATTCATTAGGAATCGGCATGTAAAAGTACCTTCATTTGTTACGGGTCATAGCTAGTTTATACAATAAATCTATTCACGTAATCATTATCTTTCTCACCGGAAACATTCGCGATCCAAAGATTGCCAGCTCCTGTCGCCCGGAAAGCGCGCGAAATGCCCGCCCGACATCTTTTATCGGTGTTGTCCTCCCGAACACAGACATTTCGCGCTCGACCGCAACAATAAATAAAGAGATATAAATTCCCAAACAGGACTTTACATTTTATTGAAACGGGAATATCCCGAATTTGCACGAAATCGTTTGAATGCACAAAGCTTTAACGATATATTGTTTACGAGGCCACCGTTACAGATATTCTTTGCTTCCTTTCCCAGTGTTACCAACACTCGTTTCATTTATATTAAGGCTTTTTCGGATGCCTCCCTGGTAAAATGTGTCACAAAACCCGTTGAAAAGTGACTAATATTCTATGCAGGGCACGCAGGTGCGATCGTACAGATATTTGGGATCTTTGTGTACACCAATGAAGAAAATATATACGATTTAATTAATACGACTTCTTGAGTATGAGGTATAATTTTTTGAATATTTTTATATTAATGACAGTGAAATTTTCTTTGTACGCATGTAAAATTTAATTTAAATAATCGAAGTTTTACTGGTTTTATGGATACTGCAATATAGGAAAAGGAACGTTGAATTTTTGTCTTTTTTAAAACGATATATTTAACAACTTGTCGAAAAATATTAATGTTTGAATAGCACCACTTCGTTCTCAAACTTTGTATAATCATTGTATAAATAAAATACATAGTCTTTATTTGAAAATATACGAGATTAGTGTACCAAAGATAACTCCATTGCATGAAAACTAAAATAGTGTTTCGGGGTTACAATTTTTTTGATATTATAACAATATATTTATTCATATTTTTTTAAGAAAATGCTTCAAGAGTAAATGGATCTATCATAATAAAATTGAATAAAAGCCTGTTTAGCTATGGGTTGTGCAAAATGATTTAATAAGTTTACGTTAAATTTAGCGAAATCGAGAGCAAATACGAAAATCGTGTACTGGGGCCTCTTAAGAGGCAAAAACAAAATACAATGAAAAAACGTAGCATCTAACCATTCAAATTCGTAATCCTAGGTTGAGATCATGACTGCAGAACATCTTTTTCATGCGGATAAAGGTTGCACGAGCTTACTCTTTGCGGCATTTGATTTCATTTAAGTTGCAGCCCAAGTATACAATACTTTGTACCTTCCCTAGTTTCGTTCCAGCTATATAAAGGTTGTCATTCAAGTCAACTGCGTTATTTGATGATTATGGTCGATGAGAGAATGGTTTTGGCGCCTCGGACTTCTCGTCCGATTGGTCGTTTGGGACGCTCGAGGGACTAGAGTCTCAGCAGGTCTGGCTCCGCCACACGTTCACCATGATAGACTAGCACACCTACCCTCTTCTCTTCCCTCAGGCACCTGTCGGCCGCCCACGCGCTGGACGACCGCTCGGCGGCGCAGGCGCGCGTGCAGCAGCAGGTAGTGGCGCAGCTGGAGCTGCAGCTGCGGCGCGAGCGGGACCGGCTGCGCGCCATGACGCGCCACCTGCACGCCGCGCGGCAGGGCGCGCCCCCCGAGCCCGGCGCGGCGCCGCCCCCCCAGCCGCAGCCGGCGCCCCCCCACCCGCCGCTCGTGGCGGCCGCCTCGCCCGCGCCCAAGGGACAACTGCCCGGTAAGAAATTATACGTGTCCTTGTAACGTGACACCGGTGACGTGGGATCAGATGAAGCGACAGCAACCCACTGTCTCAGGAGTGCAACAGGGATCAATGAGGGCAGACAGTTTTATAAGCAAAAGCTTCTATATCGGTCCTACTTATTGGCAGCCATGGTGGCATTTTTTAAGGAAACCGTGCGATCCAGCGTCGCAAAGCAGAGTTGGACCGCACGGCTGCCATCCAAAATGTTGCCCTCATTGTCCCGTCAGTTCACTTATTTACTTAAAAATATATATACATAAACTACTTTCTTATATTAAAATACAGTAAGCATTAATACGATGTATAAGCAGCAAGGAGCTTAGGAAGGCCAAAATTAAGATGAGTGACAACGTTCTCAAAGATATCTCTGCCTTAGAGAGCTTCGAAACTGGAGAGATCTGGCACTAGACCGAGATGAGTGGAGGAAAATTATTGAGGAGGCCAAGACCCACCAAGGGTTGTAGATGATGATGATGATGATGATGATGATGATGATGATAAGCAGCATATACAATACGTTAAGTATATAGTAACATAATATAAAAATACAAAGGATTATACAGGTAAGGAGCAAACAGGCCGGGTAAAAGGCAGTCAACAGACAATAGGAACCAAAAGTGAAATTAAATAAACATTAAGAAAATGATGACATCACAGGCAAAACCATATGTTTCATTATTGACAGCTTCATGGAGTAAGCCATTGGTTGCGTACTTTACTCGATTGTCGGGCACTCACCCGTCCAATGTTTCGAGCCATTTAAGACGGTCTGCAGACTCCTTAATCTTCTGATTTGTATTTTCTGGGTTATTTAACCGTGTTTTTACGACCTTACTGCCCAACGCTTCGGATTCAATTTGAGCCGAAAATTTCAGTCAAACACAAACCAGAAAATTTTACAACCAATCGTGAAAAGCTAAAACATTTTTAGATTCCTTAACGTCAGTCATATATAAAAATGACGACTCACGAGACATCCTGGGACACCCGAAACAGAGCATTTCGTGGTTAACAAGACAAATAGACGATGAAGGCCTAACCTCATGAAGGAAACCTTGAGCTTCGGCCCTCATGGTCCAGTGGATATGGACTGGCTTCTCATACCGAGGTTTCCTGGTTTTATTCCCGAGATGGTCACAATACATCCAAGTGAATTTCTCAAACCTGGATTTTGCTTCGCATTATGCTTATTAATATATTTTTTTTTAGAATTCAAACAGCTTATTTGATACTAAGAAATAGAACATGTGATATAATAGTAATATTAAGCAAATTATATGAATTCACTTGATTAACCTAGAATACTGTGTATTGTATATAACAGAATAAGAAGACATATTTAACAAATTCAATAAAAATAACAACGGAAGAAAGAGTTTTTGAAAATACTTTAATACATGAAGAAAGTACGGTAAATTTATTCCGAGGGGGAATAAATTTACCGGATAAGGAGTAAGATCTGTGTGATTAAAATTGATTAAGTTTAAAGGAAGACAGTGTGGAGTTACGCAATGTGTTAAATGTGTGTTTAGATCTGAGTGGTTGTCGTGTTGAAAATGTCGATTTCACTGAAAAATGTGTTAAAATAGGATGGGGCTCTGTAGAAGAATTCTGTTTAGAGTTTGTGTGGCAGTGTGGGAGATTGAATGCGACGTCAGTTCTGGTAGATCTAGATGGCACTCGAATGGGTAGTCGACTAAGTAGGTCAGGGCAGTGATTAGGTACCCACAACTTTCTCAGGACCGTTTTATGAGCTTACGCTGACATATCGGTCCTTCTCATGCGTCGCCTGGTTGACAGTTTTTTACTCTAATAGCTATCTCCATGCTGGACCGTGTATAGGGCGGCCCAGCAGGGAGATGCAAGCAAATCCCAATCACTGTCCCACTCTCGCAGAAATAAAATCTTTATTAGTATATTCAATTCACTTACATGGTAGTATAGATATATAAGATATAAAGATTTATGCATACAGGTTACAAAAGACATGGAGTGCACAGTATGACAGGGCAGTATACTTTTATTATAAAAACCGAGACAACGGTTCTGACGCATATCCGAGTCAATAGAGTGTGGATTGCCAAGTCATGCTGGCTTTGCGGAAGACAATACTGGACCCATCGCCGCCCGATTTGTCTGATTGTCCCGTTGCTTCCAGGCCCCATCGTCCTCGGAGGCGTGCCCTCCCGAGCCCCCTCGCCCGTGGGGCCCATCCGGCGGAGGGTCAGCGACAAGACCGGAGTCTCCATAGCCGGAGGTCAGCCCCACTCACTTAGTACGTCTGCAGCTCTTTAGTTCATATCACCGCCCATCCCCCCTTCACCATCACTGTTCTAGACTAAAATGCGACCACTATAAATTGGCGTGCGAGGGAGGGCGTCCCTGTCGCGTAACAGAAGTTGCCAGGGTGTAAATTTATTACATAATACATAATGTACAGAATGTCCGGTGACCGATTAACAGAAATTTGATCGGGCAGCACTAAAGAATCCAAGCCGTCAAACTGTCAGACGGTAATATCGGTCCATTATTTGCTTTTTCAGCTTCGCAAAACTTTAATAGTTCATTGGCAATTGTTCTTGCACCATCCCGGACTGTTTAGGATGTTTTGGACATAATAATTCAGTGTATATTGGTAATCAAGATGTCACAGATCCCGAGCAAATACAAAATTGTACTGATCATCATCAGGGCGAGGAGTTACCGCCGTGTGCGGGCGGGGCGAGTTTTAGTTCCAAAGTCGCCGCGCGCCAAGTTATTGTGGTCACGCCGTGTTTTCATCTTAACTCAAACCAACCATCGATAGGCATGATGACAGATTTTGAAATAACATTCTATATTGTAGGTACACGTCTACTTTTATCGAAAATAACATTATTTCACTAATAAACTAAGTTTTTACGCAAATAATTGCATTTTCATCTACATATTTTTAATTTCTCGCAAAAACGCCCGCAGCTCTCATTTCGTCTACGTGACGTCAAACCTCAGTAATAAACATTGCATTGTGTCTATGGCAACGGTTCAAAGACGCAGTGATGGATACTGAGGCGTGACGTTATTCGCTCTGACCGGTGTTTCAGTTAAAATGGCGGATTGCACAATTTTATACTTTTATTTTATTGAAAATCTCGTTAATTGTGTATATTAAAACTCATTTTTTAGAATCCTTTCGAAATATTTTCTTCTCTAAAATCACTTATTCTTTAATTCTTTAATACTATCGTCATGCCTATTGTGTCAGTCCCGCTAAAATTTACCCTCGACTACTCCATCATTTCCAACAAAATTTAACATCACACCAATATTTTGTAAAATTAACTATAGGAGTAAGGTTCCATTTGCGCTTAGTCACACGACCATATTTGCATTTAGTCATCTAATTCAAACACATCAACAAATTACAGTAATAAACTGATCAACATTTGAATATTTATTTTAAAACACACAAGATCCAGCCCTCGAACCCGCTTGCCTGAACAAAGAGGCACAGTTACGCCACGAGAACCATCTAAATTTGTGACAAGTTTTCATGGTCCTTCAAGGTTTATTAAATTCTTTGAAATCTAGTATCTCGGTGTTATCTATTCAACGGAAAAAAAAAATTCTGTTTATCTTTCCAAGAAGTGAATTATCTAATTGATTTTAAATATTGTCACGAGATCGCGGCATTGGAGACAAATGGACCACTTTAAATTAATCATAATTTTGTTTAATCACGAAAAGTCGCTGAACACAAATTTAATTGTAATCACTATTATGTAATACGCGCTAATTGTAATTATCGAGAATCTTCCACTTGTTCAATGTCGAACGCCCGGTAGATATTCCGTATTTTATCTCGCTGGCCGATTACAATTCGCACTAGTCGCCACTTTCGCTAGTTTATGGTCTTGTCCTGTCAATACCGTCACACATATACAAAGACTCAATGATGTCGAAGTTTCCAGTGTGGTTTTACGTATTCTAGTTCGGAAGACTTCGATCATTTGTAGTTCTTTTTTTTAGAATCTCGTGACAAAGAAATACGTTCTGAAATTGTCTTAACCTCACAATTAAAATGTGAGTTTATTAAAGTACGGTTACTTACATTACTTAGATAATATTGACGCCCAGTTACAGCACTGTTATAGTTAAAACTAATTATTACTAAATATTTATTGTACCAACTGACTTTATAATAACACTCGGTCAGTGGTTACTTAACCCTACTAACATTGTAATAACACTCGGCCTGTGATTACTTAACCCTACTAACATTGTAATAACAGCCGGTTGTGGTCTCCAGGTCTTCCCTATATGCTCGAGAGAGCTGGCCTGGATGTGCAGCAAGGTAAAGAGTGGAATTTCTACTTCTGCCACTTGGGTTTGCATAATGAATATCTTTTAGATATATTTTCTTTTAATTTCTCTATAGTTTGCATTTCACTTTTACACAAACCCAGGCAAATTGGTAACTGTTTTCAATAAATTTTGGGTTTCATTTGAGTTTTACCGTTCTGTAATACAATCAACTGTTCTTTATGTAATTTAAATAACAATGACTTGATAAATGTACAATACATCTAATTGGAAATACTTACATATTAATTTTGTTATTTTGCTTATTTTTGTTTATTGATTATGTATTATTAATAAATATTTCTACTACCTTGTAAAGTGAGACATTGAAAAGTGTCAAAAATCACAATATTCTTTATTTTATCGATTGGCGCCCATCGTGGGGCTACGTATTTTACATATAAAATTTATGAATTGTGATGATTTAAATTGCCCATTTTAAAAAGAATTTAATGGCAATATTATACTTTTTTTAATGTTTGTTATATTTACGCAGAAATCCAGAGAAATCGCGAGTTCTACAAGAATGCTGACGTCAGACCTCCCTTTACGTATGCTTCTCTGATAAGACAGGTGCGTTATGTTTTATTATCACATATTTGATATCCCTTTGTGTCTGTTATAGAGAAATCGGAAGAATCGTTTCATTGGTGGGTTGTGTCAATTAGGTAGACACGTGATCTTTTTCTACATATACCTATATAAAAATAAGCGAGTTGACTTTTAATGTCGGAAATTCCAATTAAAGCGCAATTATATTTCTGGTACGAATAGCACATGGGTGGGTAATTATTACAGTTTTATTAATATTTCGGTTTATTTAAAAACTCCGTTTTGTTGAAGACTATGCTTTGTATTCCTTGCACGCAAATTGGCAGTCACTATCGCCATTCTAAGCCATATTTTGAGCTCGTAATAGGACAAGTTTGAAACACTATACTGGTCATTCTTCATTGAGAATCGTGATCTTCAAGAACTCTTATACTTTTGACAATGCGCAAAAGGGCTGTCACCAGAGAAGTGCCTTTTTCTTGCTCTTTCCACATGGTCGGTCCAGCAAATCTTCCTCTTTCTCTCCGTTCTTGTCCGACGTAAAATGCTACATCTTGTGAGATAGCCTATAGAACCTTGGTTCTATAGGCTATCTCACAAGATGTCCAAAAAATAGAAACTCACCTTAAATCTGATAATATTTCGATGAATATCTTTATTAATATCATTATTAAGAAAAATAATCCAATTCTCTTTTGCTCAGGCTATCATTGAGTCCCCTGACAAGCAACTGACCCTCAATGAGATCTACAACTGGTTCCAGAATACCTTCTGCTACTTTAGAAGAAACGCAGCCACCTGGAAGGTAAGAATGCACGAACACCATACACTTCAAGTATTACAAAATATTAATACCTACTACGATGATAATTGTATTTATCCAAAATTTTTAAGACATATCACCTGTTTTGCTAGGTATATTTGAATCTATAGGAGGAAAAATTCGAGTACATGTGATTAATACGAAGCTCAGTATAATTGTTTTTGATGAAATGAACATGAATAAATGTCGTGTAATGTAATATGTACATTTTTTACAGCTCTACTGTTTAGTTTTTTAATGCTCTCCAAATTTTTTTAACTAAGTTAACAAAAGTGTTTAAAAATATATACACAAGAAAAAATTTACGACCAGCTCGTAAAAAACGTCCGAAATTCTTACCCAGAAGTTTTATCTAATTTAAGTGTTCAGTTTAATCTAGTTTTATCTGATTTTACTCCCATAATAATATTATATCATTAGATATTTTTAGTAACGTTTAATTTAAGTGCATGGTTGTTCGAAATTATTTTACGCAGTTTCAGAAAAATTAGCATCACTTAAACACTTTTCATTCCATTAATTCAACTAATCTACGCAAATTGAAATTTGCTATATCGAATTACTGTAGCTTTTTTGAGTCACTTAAAATTAAATGAATATTAATTATTTTCAACACGCAGTTCCTCAATCTATCTATTCGTGTAATCACCTCCTATGTTTAAGCGTTTATCATAACTGTTCACGATTCAAAATCGTCTACGTTGATCCATTCAACCAATAAATGTCTTCAAGCTGTGATTTGTCATCAAAACGGTGAAGAAGGCTTGAAAGAAGCTTGGAGCAAGGTCCGGACCGTGCGGTGGATAACCGAAAACCTCCCAATCAAAACTGATTTACAATATTCTTACTGCAGCAGCAGCATGGTACTGTTCGTTCATCCATTTTCCATTGTCCAACTATTAACACCATTCTCTCACTCCCATTCTCTTCATTCAACACCGTATTGAATGTCTGTAAATATCGGCAGGCCACACTTACCGGGCAAGAGAGATTGGAGAAAAACTCCATACATTTGTACAGAAGGATTCCCATCACCCATAAACACTAAGAACAGGTCAGGAAGACGCACCTACTTTGCTGCTACTTTACCTAAACTGCAAGCAAATATATGCGATATATTGGATTACCCTCGTACGATACGCACACTTCGAAAACTTCCTATATTTTATCCAAAATAAAAACCACTCTTTCAACGGGCAACCCAAATTATTCCAGAACACACTACGACACAGCAAACAGATTAATTAACCATCGACAGATGTAATATTTTTGTACGAAAGTCCTCCACTGAAATCTGTTGATCAACCGTAATATTCTTTCCGCGCACCTCAAACTCCTCCAATAAAGTGCTTGCTTACGTCAGACATTTTTCGGAAAGCTTTATTTAGATATTCGTAAAATCTGCTCGTTGGACATATTTCTGAGATGATTTCTGTTCATTTCATCGTCGTATTCGCCCGCAATCTTCCAGGACTTCGATCAATCGCTTTATTTACGACGGCGATTTGTCGTTTTTGCGATATTCTGCGACGAACAATTGAATATTTTCTGCTACGCCTGTGAAGATTTTCTCGATAGCATTACCCAGACTTTTTTCGACTCCCAATAATTGTATTTTTTTTAAAACAATTGTTATCGTTTGGACACAGATATACTCTGAATTGAAAATTTAATCTAGTAAGATATTCTATTTCTTATATTTATATTCACAAAGCTAAGATGATTTTAAATGCTTCGTTTATCATTAGTTTATATTGTATTTATAATAGTTTATTTTTAATACATTTAACATTAATTTAAGCTCACAAGACGAAAGTTGTTCCCACGAGTGTCTATGATAACGTATTGTATTTTATTATCCATTTTAATAATTATTGCGTTTTTCTGTAAGTAAACTGTGGAGTTGGAAAGTAAAGTCTAAGAGATTGGAGAAGACAACTAGATAAATCAATGTGTAATGCGTGAGTGTGATCCTGGTTTTCTGTACAGAATTTTAGGGGTTCATGATGACTGCCCTGTGACGAGCTTAGACGATAGTAGCGCAGGAATGGCCCAGGAAATTCAGCCCTCGAGTGTCCAGTTTGATTATGATGAATGCAATTTATCATGTTTGAATTTAGCGATTTAAACACTGTATTATAGTTTTATAAAATTCTATGTAAGAATATTTCAAAATGTTTTATCGTGTGATCAAGCATTTGGACAAACAGACCATATCGACCTGAAATTGTCCAACGACATATTTCCACGAACCCTGACCTACTTTGACAACTGCCCGTTTTGTTTTCATTTGACAAATTTTAAAATCTTAATTTATTCTGTTTTAATTGTTATATTTGTTGTGACCTTTGAGACAATTCCAAGAATCCCCAGAATTTTCCAGCAGACTCACGATTTATAGATGATTGTATGTTTTAGTGGTGCAATTTATGGCAACATTCTAAAATTATTTTTTATATACCTGTATATTTACGGGTATTGTATATATTACCATCAATAATACATACGAGCATCGTCGCCCAAGAAACATCACCGCGTACAAGAAACAAAAAACTGTTTCGAAAATCGAAAATAACGCTTTTTTTAGTTTTGAAATTCAATCAAGCGCAAATATTAGGTCCTTACATATGAAATTGGTGTATAGTATGGGAGGAACATAAAGCCGATTTTTTTTATTATAATATATTTATTTAATCAAAGTACGTACCATTGCTATCTATGCACTTTTGCCATCTCATAGGTAGTTCATCGATCCCTTTACTAAAAAAACCATCCGAACGGGAATCAATAAAATCTCTGAAGGCGGTTTGGACTGCCCCATCGGAGTTGAATTTTTTCCTTTGCAAGAAGTTATCCAAATTTCGAAAAAAATGGTAATCTGTTGGGGCAAGGTCCGGAGAGTACGGTGGATGTCTTAGACATTCCAATTGAAGCTCCTCTAATTTGGTAGCCGTCTGTTGTGCAGTGTGTGGTCTAGCGTTATCATGAAGCAGCAGTGGCCTAGAGCGATTAACCAGCCTCGGTTGTTTAGCAGCTAGCTTTTCCATCATGGTTTGCAGTTGCTGACAATAGACATCTGCCGTAATCGTCTGGCCAGATTTAAGAAAGCTGTAGTGAACGACACCAGCACTAGTCCACCAAACGCTCACAAGTAACTTTTTTGGAGTCAATTTTCGCTTGGGGCATGGTTTGGCCGGTTCGGCAGGGTTCAGCCATTGCGATGAGCGCTTCCGATTATTGTACAGGATCCACTTTTCATCACAGGTAATGATTCGATTTAAAATCCCTTCATTATTGTGCCGGTTGAGTAATGCAACGCAGCAGTCAACGCGCGTTTGTTGATTGGCTTCACTCAATTCGTGAGGTACCCACCTTTCAAGCTTTTTCACCTTACCAATTTGCTTCAAGTGGATTAAAACAGTTTTATCACTAACACCGCAGCCTGCAGCTAACTCGGATGTGTTTTGCGATGGATCCGCTTCCACAATAGCCTTCAATTCTTCATTATCAACTTTGGTCTCCGGCCGTCCACGGGGCTTGTTCTGCAGGTCGAAATTTCCAGAACGAAAACGTTGGAACCAAAAACGCACTGTGTTTTCTTTTGCGGCACCGTCGCCATACACATCATTAATCCTTCGAGCCGTTTCTGCAGCACTGGTGCCACGGTGGCAACTCGTACTCGTAAATAACGCGATATTTCAAGTTTTTCATTTTGTAAACTGAGTGACGCAAAGAAAAAAACAATTGAGGAAAAAACAAATGAATTATAATTTTCAAAACACAAATACATGAGTAAACAGCTGTATAAATTTGGATTTGGAATTCCTAACCAAAGAGAAGATATTTGAGATCAAATTTGCCAGTACGACAAAACGCCAATTTCATATGTAAGGACCTAATATATTCCTTTTCTAATCAATATTTTTATGTGAAAGTATGTTCCAAGAACACGGGTACTGGATTTTGTTCCCAGAGGGATGATTAATCAATTAAGGATAAGTTGTAGGTGTCTCACGGAGACGAAGCTACTTATATATGAGAAAAGTTGATGGAAGCCTCACATACGATGGCTCCCAACCTGTAACAACTACGTCATCTTGGTGAGTCGCGCGACGGTATTTTTATCGCCGCCACTTCTTGCGATCGGTAAGCGTGACGTACCTCGTGGAAGGACGTGGCTTTCAAATTATCGCGCGGTGTTGTTTCTCGTACGCGTCCTCGACCCTCTCCCGCTATCCCGACCGATCCCGACTGGACCCGATCCGACCTCGCGAGCGGCCGAAGCTGGGTCGCGCTCCGCCCGCGGAGCTCGATCCAGGTCCGGCAGGCTCTGACTGACCCGCCCCGATCGCGCAGAACGCCGTCCGACACAACCTGTCGCTGCACAAGTGCTTCATGAGGGTGGAGAACGTGAAGGGCGCCGTGTGGACGGTGGACGAGGTGGAGTTCTACAAGCGGCGGCCGCAGCGCTGCTCGCAGGCCGCCTCCGCCGCGCCGCTGGCCGCCTCGGCCCTGCAAGCCCAGGGGTACACACCATGCCCTGCTGATACACTAACCCCGCACTTGAACTACCCTGGCAACGATCGGCTGCGGAACTCTCCGGTTATGTTACTACCCGGAATTTCTCATACTAGTTGCTACCAAGGTACCTGGGTACCCAACCTGGATGGACGACCCCCATATTATCATTATTTTGTTTTGTATCTCATTAGTAGGTCACTACTTCTCATGGCAATGTTCATCTTCCCTATATTCCCTCCCTTTCAAATTATTATTTAAACTTAAAGCCGAAAGTGGGCACCCAGGTACCCGGGTGTAACATAAGGGTTGATCGGCGCCAGTCACTTCGTTTTGCTACATGATCGTGTGCATCGAGATATGTCCCACAGAGGCGAAACTATTTTATAAGGGAAATTAGGCATGCGATCAGTTGACATAATGGAACGTTCGCCGATTCCTCTCATGATCATATGCGTGTGTCGGCCCTCGTAGCCCAGTGCGCATGACTCTGGCTTCTCACGTCGAGGGTTCCGGGTTCGATTCCCGGTGAGGTCACAATTAATCTGTGTGATTTACTCAAGCCTGGGTGTTTTGGGTTGTTTTTCGCTTCTGAGATTAATTGATTAATTAATTGAGCCTCTTAGCCTGTTGAAGCGTAAAATAAATAAAATATGCGTCGAGATATATTATAGATGTCTCACGGAGACGAAGCTATTTTATTCGACTTGTATCAATGCGAATGAATTTTTAATGTACAATATGAGTTACTTTCATAAATGTCTAGCTTTTTACAAAAGATAAGGTAAAAATGCGAACTTTTATGTCGCTCACCTCCCTAACTGTCGATATTTCACCAGAAATGTAAAGATTTTATTTTTATTTTTTCTACTAGCGACTACTTTTCTACTACGAGGCACCCTTTATTAATCTAATCTAAATATAATAATTTACGACTGGAGAAAGTCTCAAACGTCAACTAAGCGACATAGCCACAACCGCGTCAAAAATATACTATATATACAGGGCAGGGCTTATCCAAGACGCGAACCATTATTTTACGCCTCCTCTGTGATTTTTCACGGGTGTACGGCTAGTTCCCAATAACCACCTGAAATACTACCCCCATTCTAAGCCTCACTCCACTAACCTGTGTTTCGACTCAAAGCTGTATTAGTTAATTTAGTTTTCTCCTGATGATATAATTATCTCCATCAAAATTACAGAAGTGACAAAATCACAACTTAATGTGAGTAGAGTACCTACAGAGTTTAGTTTATGGATTTTTTTTTAAATAATCATGTAGCACCACGAAGTAACTAAGTAAGTCGAGAATACAACTAGAAATCTACAGCTCACAATTGTTGCGTTTGTTTTGGACAGTCTCACATCTATATCTGTTATTTTCCCAAAATAGTGTTGATCGATATTACAGTTCCCGCTGATCTTTGCCATCGTATTTCAACTAAGAAAAATTTCTAACCATGTTGTCTGTGAAGATACTTAATCAACTGACTTCTTCACTTTAAGTCATGTTGTCAATAATGAAATTGTTGTGGCTATCGAATTTTCGCTTTATATTTCTAAAACATTATCAGTTGATCAATTATTCTCACAAGACGAGTGAAAATGTTGAAAAAATATCAAACGAATCGGAACAAACATCAATTTCGCATTTCGACATATTTTCAGATCAAGTTCGATGACTTTTTTCAACATTTTCGTCGAAATTATTTTATAAAGTCACAATTTTGTATTATATTTATATGCGGTTAAGTTTGAGCAAATCAATAAGTGGAAATTTTCTCTGATTTTAAGCTTACACATTTTGAGATTTTGATACTACGGTCGAAATAGGTAGTTAAAAGTTTTGTAACGTGAACAAATGTCAGCAAAAATATCCCTTCTGTAGCTAAACATTTCTCAGCTCAAATAACCGATTTACGGTAGAGTTATACTAGACATGAAGATACCCAAATACGAATATAAATATGCTACAAAGAGAAGAGGGGGGTCTATAAAGCCCCAATAATAAGGATGTTGTTCTAAATAAATCGCCAATATTTTCTGTTGATATGCCTATCATAAGCAATTTATAACCAGCGTCCGCTGCCCTTTATATTTCTAATCTTGATGTTTTCGTATATTCTAGATTATTTGAACAAAATAACAATTTATAAAATATGTTCCCTCTCACCCTGTCATCTGTTTCTTTCCTATCCCCCACTATTTATCCCCATTTGGACACTTGACACCGAGGTATGATTTGTTCATGATTTGTAAATGTTTTTTTTTTATTTTAAATATACCCTGATGAAGGAACGTTGTTTCCGAAACCGGTTGGTTTTTACCAAAAATTAATCGGTGATAAACTAAGTTAATTCGTTTAATTATATTCATATCGAATAACCACAAAGTAATAGCAAAATACAATAGTATATTATAACAATTATTGATTTGATCAAAAACAAAAGAAGCGCAGCCGCAAACGTGATCAGATAGGGGGGAGGAGTGTATTCCCTTACACCTAAATTTAGGTTGAAATTATGTGATTACTATAAAGCATTAAACGTTCAATGAGATACAGTACCACAGCCATTTTAGTTGGTTTTATGGTAGTGATATGGTATTACCTGAATACTTAGGATAATACCGTACAGCGGTAGTCAAATTAAGTACATTAATTTATGTTTACAAAAACTATTGATGTAACCATCGGGGACCTCTTTGTCCCCGCATAGTGCATGCACCCATTGAGCACAGATTACGCAATGATACCGGAGATTATTATTCTTGCCAAATTCTCCACAAATAGTGCGTACCTCATTAGCTTCGCCCAGAAGTCCTTCATCGTAGTACACTCCATCATTATCGTCGCCGTCATAAAGAACCACTGCTTTAGCATCATCATCAAAATCGGTTTTGGAAGAGTTAATAATCTTTCGTTTATAAGATTCTTCATTTATAGCTTCTTTATGGCTCCTTTTTGATTTTTTCATGACTGTGTACGGTATAACCCGAAACCCGGAAACCGAAATACTTTTGACAAAAAATTGTTTAAAGAGTGGAATTTTGAATGCTAAGGCACATTAGGTCTATCAAAGATCGCCAAAATCAATATTGTTTTACAAATTACCTGTGATAAATGAAATTACAGCTTAAAAATCAACCGATGATTTCCGTAAACAAACAGTGCAAAACGTCAAACGCGCTCTCTAGATAACGATCACCGGCCGAATGGCGCGTGTTGCTATCTGAAGCATTGGGAATGGTAAAGGCTAACGCTAGATAAGGGTAGGTATTTTTTGCTGTTGTGCGTTTGGCTAAAACCACGTGTACGGAATTAGC
The DNA here is from genome assembly GCA_016648135.1 of Agrypnia vestita. Classification (NCBI taxonomy): domain Eukaryota; kingdom Metazoa; phylum Arthropoda; class Insecta; order Trichoptera; family Phryganeidae; genus Agrypnia; species Agrypnia vestita. Next base: position 141,856 of record JADDOH010004546.1, read on the forward strand.
CGCTGTACGGGAATACCCTCCGCTCCCCTAAATCATCATGGTTTTCATCCCCTAAACTTTCTAGGACCCTTCCAGTGTCCCGACAATGCTTCTAACTAGCGCATGATCATCACACAAGATCCGATCATGCAGAATCTAAGTTAATTAGTAATAAATCGTCCCAATTTAAAAGGATAACCACAGATTATAAAAAAATCCCGTCTTATCGATTTGCTCAAACGATTTCAGATTGAAATATTTCTGGTCCCAGATTGTCGTCGAGTATCTTTAAAATGTTTCACACAGCACACAAAACTCCCTTCACACACCTCTGTGCAAACAAACAGAGACACGAAAACATGTATTATATTTGCAATGAAAGTAAAACAGTTGGGTATTTAACAATTGTTAAAAGAAAACTAAACAACCGGAGACAATACTATAATAACTACCAACATTAAAACAATCGTCACTAAATCTAAACAAACTATCGCTCAGAAACATTTAAACACATCTGCAATACAAAACACTCGTTTATTATTGTTATGTTGGCACATTATTAATCTGCAAAGAGAAGGAGATTTCGCATTGCCAGCCTGCAAAAACAATTTATACTCGATACATTAAACAATACACTACGCAATGTACACAAAAAACTCCTAAATGACAACAAAACTCTTATCGCAGCTTGTTTATACACATTTCTTACAATCAACCTGAGCTAACTGAAACAAAATACATGCTTAACCAATAACAAAAAACTTTAATCTTTGACAAAATATAGTTTTCAACTTGAAATATAGTCTAAAATACTTCTCTTCGTCATTGTCAGCTGTTTTCTGTCCACTACGTTTTCAAGTTGTTAATCTCTGCCAAATATTTTTGGAGAGTTTAATGGTTGCATTTTAGACTAGTACAGTGGGTTTTATAGGGCAGCTTTCGGGCATCACTGAACTTGTCCAAAAATTGACGACTCTTTTCTGTTCTTCTATCCATGTTACGTGCGATGCGCACGTTATCTTCGTGCGATTCCCGTCATACTACTTTCCATGACCCTTTCTCTGAGAAGGCTCGCCTTAATTTTAAGTCCACGATTCGCAGCCACAGGTTGAACGCCTTTTTTCAGGCACAATGTAAGGTCATTTTCGAAAATAAAATCCCAAAATGCCATACTTAATGGACCTTAAAACAGAAGCAGCGTTCTTAATCGAAAACTCTATTTCAGTGTGAAACTTATTTGCCTTAATTTCCATTCTATTCAATATCGCTCTTCTAAATATTTCCCTTTTGACTGAAGGTTTTGGCCCAGAGCACCTCATTGATCCTTATGGCAATTTCTTTGCTCATTTATTTCTTCAATCATCTCTGCCTCCTGCAGCTCTCGGCACTGTTATAATCGACACAGCCTGCCTAGCGGGTAGAAAGAATTTCTTCCTTTTCTGGATCTTTCCATGTTGCCAATCACCACAACCTTTTCTAGGCCGTCGTTGACGATATAAAATGATCTCTTTAAGATGCGACTTCAACACTCCATTTCACATCCCCCACATTACCACTCTCTAACGATCTCCAGTGCTTTTCTTCTTTACAAAACTACGTAAAAACAGAATAATAGTCTCCGAACTCATTTTTTCATAATCAAAAAACCATTTGAGATCAAATTCTAATTACAAACTGACAAATACAGACAAAATCAACAAAAACAGAAAATACAAGCTACAAGAAGAAGCACACTACTCATCTCACATATTTTATAACCAGAATGACATGAGACGTGAACCATACAAGATTACACGAAGACTTCTATTTCCATTGGTACCACACCACCAAAATTAGCCGTTATAAATAAAAGTTCTTCGCATGTCTGACCACCTCACGAGCAAAGTGAGCTCACTGCACCGATCCCTCCAGCAACTCTTGTACATACTCCTCACCACTTGTACCACCGATATTGTGCACCATCAATATATTCAATATCAACACACTTTCCCTATATTCTATATTTTCTATTCTATTTCTTACATTTACTAACATTTTTCTCCAGTGAAATGTGTACATTTTGAACTACTAATGTATATTTTAATAGTTCATTTGTAATAATTGCGACTCCCTCAAATCATCTAACAACTATTCGCGGACAATTCACGATTAAACCATTTTTGATCTGATCATTTACCTCTTCAAAAAGTAGTGACAACTAACATCATTAGTATTTTAGTTACTCATTGTCTAATTATTGCAAATGAACTGTTGTACTTTCAACGTTTGGATAAAATTACTGTATTTTGTTATTAAAGATTTATTGGTGTGTGTTTTTTGGGTGTGGGTGTTTCTTGTCATGTGGGTATTTGTCATTTCCTCCAGCCTCGCCCATTTTTGCTTCCATCACTTCTGGTTCGGGTTGGGTCGTTTGTTTGATGATCTAATTTGTATATTTTATAAGTGTGTACGTGCGGGTGTGCGTTTGTCTATCTCTCTGTCTGTGGTAAACTAGTTGTCTCTTTCCTGCATGGGTGCTTCTATCACTACGTCTTGAAGCGGCAGCGGCGAGCGGCCGTCTCATTTAATTATCCTTTAATCCGCACACTAGCTTATCGGCGAGGGTTCGTCTCTTGTCGGCGAGGGGTCGACTCTTCACATTAGCGAGACTAAAGATTTGGGATCTAGCATCTAATCTTATAATCCACTTCGTACGTCCCTCCAAACATCATCTTTAACAGATGAGATTACCAGTGTTGTAGGAGTTAATTAAGTTGCTAATCTCACACCACGATTCTTCGACAAATACAAAATACATTGTGCAATACATCTGATTCCATGATATTGTGCAATACATCTGACGCGGGACGATGAATCAACAAGGTAAAGTTGTGATGCCATCTTGTGTGAAGCACCTCGTCTAAGCTTGATTTTGGGTGCTTGAATAATTTTAAAAGTGTGATTTTTCGATTGAATTTCAGCCTTGGCCAAATGTTGATTTGGGTTTAATAGTCGATAAGTCTCGCGTCCGTATCAAATTAAACAGACTGGACGCCCCACACTGAAGGTAATACCGGAACATTTAGTTGTTTAATCTTCGAATGCGCTTCAGAAAGTAAAAAAGGGTCTATTTCTCTTCTCCCCCAACCCGTCCCCGCGACTTGTGAACTTGTCTCTTCCTGCGCTGGCGTGGTGGTACGAAGATACATAGGCCCTTCGAAATATTTTGCTAAAAACATGTACTACTGTGGTATGTTTTCATTTTGTCTTTTACGTTTCCCTACTCTTATGTTTAATTCCCTAATTTAAATTTACATCCTTTATACTATAAACACATATTTAGGTCAGAATGGAAATCTCCGAGGAAGTGGTTCCTTTGCTATAGCAATCTCATATTCAGTTTGTTTTGCTTGGCTCGTCTTTCAAATCTAACAATCATCGATTTTCTACATCACAAAGCACCAAAATTAGTACATTTCTATAAAACCTCGTGATTATTTAAACTTTCCAATATCAAGAATACTTTAAAATATCAATTCGCCGGAAATTATTTTAATTAACTTATTTTATACATAATTTTAACATTTTTAATTAAAATCTGTATTATAATTTAATGATAAAATAACAACAGTATTCGACTTTCATTAAAACTTTTCAACTTATTAGAAAAACTGCGAAAATTTAATAGACAAGCAAAAAATACTGAATATACTTTGCTGTTGGCAACGAAACGGTGCGGCTTGTTTAATTGCGATCCAAAGCTCACAAATTAATCAGAATTGATGTCATTCACCAGCTCAAAAATAAATCTTAATATATTTAATATTACTGAACCAAATGGTTCTTAAAGAATCACCAAAATTTACATCATTTTCCAATATTCCAGGCTTGACACTTTTGCTAACTTTGGATCGGAATTTATCAACAAGAAATGCTCAAATAGGTTCCAAGTTCCCACCATGTCTGCGAGAATACATCGTTTGTTACAAATCTTGATTCTGCGTTAGACTGTCCGTTTGCAGCGATGGTACCAACGTTGACTGCGAATTCCTCGAATGTTGTGTTCCAAAAACTTGTGACTTGTAATTAGATTCTTTGAAGTTTATTGCAATTAGATCGATTGTTACATTTCAATCGTGTGCCTCGCTTTTGAGGTCAACCCGACGCAAAAGTAAGAAATGACTTTACGCGTGACTGCTTGAAAGCTCTGCTGGATTCAGTAAAGCCGCCAGGATCGGCTGGTTCACGGGGAACGGGTGAACGATTGAAATCATTCGCTGCACTCGGTGGTGGGAACTGGGAGCCGCATAATGACGTGTTGGGACCGTTTGCCAGAACGCCATCCGGACCAACCTGTCCCTGCACAAGTGCTTCGTCCGTTACGAGGACGACTTCGGCTCGTTCTGGATGGTCGATGACGCGGAGTTCGTTAAGCGGCGTCACCTGAGCCGCGGGCGGCCGAGGAAGTATGAGCCGGGCCCCGCCGGCGGACAGCAGTAAGCCCCCAACCAAGCCTTGTGGCTTCCCAGCGCGCTGGCGACTGCCGCGACAGCTTTCTGTCTTCCATGTCGATATAGTCTGAAGATCTCACTGCGAGGAGGGAGTTGGGTTTTCCTCGGGATCCTCGTGTACTTCTCACGGGGCTGGATTTACTCTTGAAAGGGCCATAGGTTAATATTCTACCCAATTGCAACATCAAGTATCATATCTAAAAATTGGCCAGTGGTCCGATGGGCGTGACACTGGCTTCCCATACCGGGTATTCCGGGTTCGATTCCCGGTGTTTTTTCAATGTTTCGCTTTAGTTACTGAGCCTCGTGGCCTGTGTTTAGACTTAAAATTAAATATGTAAGTTATTTTTAGCTGTTCATAATTTAAGTGGACTATTTTTTTATATATGCACTACAGTGGTTGAATCATAATCACTAAACTGGGAGTGGTTATGACTTTCGCCTAGTGATCTGGAGGTCTGTGGTTCGAGCCCCATTCCATAACACCAGCAAGTTATTCCTATTTTCATAGCACAATAGTGGTAAATCTAGCCCTGGTTAAAGTATTGTCGCAATTTGTAAATTTTTCCTTTATTCGTGAAGTCGTTTTGTATATTTTGATGCCAAACTTCAAACTTGGAACCAACACGCAATCTTCATATCACGTAAAAATACCTTATTTCTGATATCAGTTACTTAAACAGGCAATCTGTAAAATTTGGACGGTCCAGCAGCCTCTTACAGAGATCCACAGATTATATCGACTCCAGAAAAGACTCAAAGTTGATACTCGAAGCCGAAATATTCTAGAAGCCGTACAGATCTGGTGTGTTGCAAAAATAATTTTGGTGTAAAAGATTTCATTTCTTGAACTGCTATAATTATTGCAAAGAATGGAGTTATTTTACAAGAACTAGCTATAAGTCCTTAAAATACTTGGTGAATTTATATTTTAGTTTGTAAAATAGTTTAATTAGATTTGTTAAAGTTTCAAATACAAAATCAACTAAACGAAGATGCACAAAAAAAATATGTATCGAAAAAATATGCTCACCACCATGATTCGAATCCAAAACTTTCTATGGCTGTAGACAGCTTTTGCCAATCAGACTAAACAATGAGCTGCCAGATGTCCTAACGCCATCTAGCAGGTATATTCTCAAAGCTTTTTGAAGTTCTTTGTAATTAAAAATGCGCTCGCTTCCGTTTGTAAAATAAATGATAATGTGTAAGCAGGGGATGAGAGGGAAGGGGTAGTGATCAATATTACACTTACAATATTACATTGTTCGGCTATATTGCTTTTGTTTATATTGTCAGTTCTAATGTTGCCTCTGAGGATTGTGGGTGTCTCCAATGAAAGCGCTTAGACTTGCATATTATTACTCAACACTGGATAACAACATGGTGTTTAAATAAAGTGTTTTAATTTGTTTTCACTGAATGTCAATGAACTCATTTGATTGCAACACGCCCAGAACTCGAACAGTTTTCTAGAATAGTCGAAAGCTTCAAAGTTTCGTGTCTTAAGACGTTTCTCTTTATCTACGGCGTACCCTGTCATTGAGATAAACGGGAACGGCGAATCCAACCGATCTTTTGGCGATTTCAAAATCAAAATTATTTTTAAAACATCTTGAATAATGTTCATTAACGAATCTTTTTACACTTCCGTTAAAGATCTTTGGATTCGTTGCCACCCGTACTGGATTCTACTTGTATCTTCACCAGTCCTCTCCTCGAATCACACATCCTCTCTTTACTTATGATTTGTGATCCCACATTATAATCGACCATTATTGTTTAAATATTATAATCAACAGCAACCAATAGAACTATATATAATATAATACTAGATGTCCGTGTTTTACTAGTTTCATCGTTTGCTAGTGCGACTGTGACAGTTGTGGTGCATATGCCGGGAAAATTAACACTTTTTTTTTCTTTTATTGTTTTAAAAATATTATTTGTTTTATATTTTAATCAAAGTATTGATTCTCGATCAAACGGATTCCCAAATTCTTCGCGGGACTTAATTTATTATTTTCCAAGTGTTGTGTAGTCGAATAAAAATTAATTACTACTGTTTTTCATGCCATTTATTGGCCAATTGCCGTTAAAGCTGGAAATTCACTGCAAATGCATATTTCGGAATTTTATTATTCATTTATATCAGAATGTGTATGCTAGACTACAATTTTTAGGACAATAGCTTAGATAGAATCTTTGTTCTTATATAAAAGTAATAAACTGAACATTATTTACAATAATTAAGAAAATATAAGCATTAATCCACGGGCCGCGACCAAAAAATTATTTTTCAAATAGACTCGAAGTGCATTCGTGAATTCAATATATTGTTAAAAATCATCACCTTACACTATTAAAAAGTGCTTTAAAATCATCAAAAAAGATAAAAATTTGTTAAGTATTAATATTTGACATTTATTAATTATTTTAATACAGTTTTATCATCGTGATGTTAGCTCATAAGAATAAATTCTGCGTACATATAAATATTCAGAATATATTAATTTTTTGGCCGCGGCCTGTCGATTAATGATTATATTTTCATTACTATTGTAAAAAATGTTCAGTTTATTACTTTTATTAATAAAAGGTTTTATCTAAGTCATCATCCTAAGAAATGTAGTCTAGCATAATATACGTTCTGATATAAATAAATAATAAAAACCCGTTTTTTCAAAAAAAAAGCCGAAATATGCATTTCCAGTGAATGACCAGCCTTAAGTTTGTCCGAATTTGTCCATCCACTAAATTTCATTATATTGTTTTTTTTTATATAAAATTGGTATAATTTACAGACTTTATAAATGCAGAATACTAATTATACACCACACTGTTACAGTTTTTAGACTCCTAGAGTTGAATTAGTTAGTCACGAAGGCTGTGTGTGCTGGTGTGCTAAGCCTGGAAAACTAAACCCAATAGGTTACTCTCTCTGGATGTCCCTCGACTCGATGTGTGGATGTTGCACTATACGTTTTCGTAAAAAAATCATCAAACAGAATGCAACTGATCAAATGATTTAGGAGACATAGTGCATTCGCTTTGCACAGCTTTTAATTTGATTTGCTGTAGAAGTGACCTGTTTATCAAGAATCGTATTTATTTTTGACGATTACGACTCTATTAAACGTGGAAGTTTTGATCAGTTTTTGATTGATTCGTTTTGATTTTTTCTGTCAAATGTTCGGACTGTTCAGTGACCATTATTTACCGACTGTGACTATCAAAGACAACGTTCAGAAGTACAAACTCACTAGAGAAAACGGACATGTGCATTGAATTAGATTTCGTATGCATTTTAATACAGATAGATGTGTACGTTTGCTTTACATTTTATTGGAAAATATGTAACTACCTTCAATATCTGCAAATTTTTGACAGAAACCACGATAAAATGTGTAGCACTCTTTTTCGATTCATTCCTTATCGCGAAAATACTATTGTTTGACATCGCGTAAGACAGATGACGTTGGTTTAACGAAATTTTCAACAAAACAAATGCATGATGATATATATTTAAAATAAGAAGTAAACGAATGAAGAAGACGAAAACTAAAACAAGTACATAGTGTTCGCTTTTATCAACAATTTGTTTGTTTTATGACTACATTTTTTGTTACATGGGTACGCTTATTTATTATCTAGCATCAACTGATAGTTTATGATATTGAAGATATCCTTGTTCACTGAACTATGCTTTGAATTTGATTTCATCCATCCGTATTGGAGAGCTCTTAGATGCTGGAGTTAGAGGATCAGCTAGACTATTATTTCCGTAGAGCGTTGGTACCTAGATGGAGCCTTATTAAACTGAACATGTCCTGGCGTGCCGTTCGCTGTGCTGCTCTTAATGTTTCCTTTCCTTTCTTTTCATTTTCTGTCTTGGATCAAGTCATTCTCCAGTATAAAGATGCGATCATATTCTGTTTCAGCCTGGAGTAATCCGATGCAACATTTTTCCTTGAACGAACGAATGAAGTATAGTTTTATTTATTACATTTCATGGTCGATAATCTCACGTAAATCTAATATAAACTAAGCAGGTATAAAAACGTCAGATTTGCCTTGTAACACGTGAAACGGACGTTTATTTCATACAATAAAAGCTTTAAATATATGTATTTCAATAAGAACCAAGCATCGATTGATTTCAAACAATTCATTTATTTGTTATCTGCTTTCTAAAGATATATCGTAATCGATATATTTTCAATTATTAAGAATATATATATATTATATATATTAATATATTATATTTTCTGATATTTTTATTACCGTACAGACCTACCAATAATAATAATTATTATTATTATACCCAAAGACGATTCAAAGTGAAATACTGTAATGATCACACTGAAATGTTCGACCACGTTGAAAACTTTAATCTCACTGAAAAGTTTGATCCCACTGAAAAGTTCGATCCGACTGAAAACTTCGATCTCACTGAAAAGTTTGATCCCGCTGAAAAGTTCGATTAGACTGAAAATTTCCACCAGATTAAAAAAGCTCGATCGCGCCAAATGCTTGTAATAATTCTGTTATATACTACGTTTATTGAGTTCTTCAGAGAAAAATATTGATTAAATTGTGTCGAGCTTTAGCTCGACTGATCGGTAGCTCGATTTATCGAAGGCATGTTTATAGAGGATAGAATGACTTGATTACTTTGTCTGGTATGGATCAGCGGTGTTGTGTTTGGCTAACCGTAATGTCAATGTTGTTCCCTCTCCGTTGGGCTGCCCGCTTACTGTCTGCTGGTGGCTAGAGGCTAGTGGCTAGTGGCTAGTGAATGGAATACTCGATAGGAGTTCACTAGATGTAACTAACTGAACCATTTTCATGGCATGAACACGAATAACACTAAGATCTGCAGCTCCCGTGGAAGACGTCCAGAAAACCGAACCGCAAACTGGTTATAAATATCTCGAGATAAACTACATCTTGTTCATTGATGTAATCCTGAAAAAATTGGATTCTGTGAATCGCCAATAAGCCCTATACAGGTTGACTTGAAAGTATATATATGTTACAGTCAATTTGTATTTATAGTGAGTATATTTTCACTAGTAGATATATTTTACCCGGTCGGGCAGTGAAAACATGTCGTTCAATGAATTTACAGATTCACTGTGCAGTATAGGTGAAGCTATATTTTGTACACGAATGCACGCATTTCTCAAAGCTTAGTTTTAGGTTAGGTAAGATGTTGATATGCACGGAAGAAAGTAATAATGCAGTAAGAACCTTTTTCACACAATAACTTAAATCTTAAATTGTTATTCTAAAGACTTCAATCTCAACCCGGAATATATGTCATGATCTGTCTAATTCAATTTTAATGACAGTTTAATTTCACTAGTAAGATATCAGTTAAAATATTTTTCATAGTTTGTATTAATATATGTTGGTTAAAATCTGCTTGGATATGGTAAAAACGACCTTAAATATAATTTCAAATATACTCACTAGAAATACGAATTCACTGTAACATACATTACTGAATTCAAACTAGATTTTGTTCATTGGTGTTATACTGAAGTGTCACAAAGCGGCATGTTCCACCGAATAACATTTAAAATGGTTGAATTTTCAGGAAGGAAAATTTGCGACACACAAGTGATATAAAATTTAGCCAACTCATCTCATGTTTAGCTAGCACGCTGTGAATTTAGACATATTTTTATACATAACAGGTAGGTACCTACTTACATCATATATATACTAAAGACTTTCCTGCCGAATCTTTTCTAAAAGGTTTCTTCGTCGGCGTAGATCGGGGACTTACTTATTCTGCTATGAAATGACCTAAGTTTGTAACATTAATTTACGCAAAAATGTGTCATATTTTGTACATCGTTTAAGTCGATTAGGCTGCCCAAAATAAAACACCAAATTGGCTCAAGTACTTGCGTAACGAAGCAGTGTGGACAAGTCTAGACGCTGCTTAACGAAGGTATGTCAACGTTTTGAATTATATTTTTAAATCTATTTTTCTCTTTTTCTATGCATTTTTGTCTCTTTTTCTATATGACGTATTTATAAATCGTTGTCTGCATGTTTTTTGTACATTTTTAGCTCTTTTTACTAACTCGCATGTCTTTTTAAATCTCTATTTTAAATCCTTTTTCACTTTTTTGACAATCTTTTATTCTTTTGAATATTTTTCATCTATTCCAACACACAATGGATATTATCCCAAATCACATACATCATTCATCATACATTAAAACACCGAAATACACAAAACACTATTTAAAACACATCGAAATGGCTGGGGTATTGTACCATAAAATAATGTGTCTTCAATTTTATTACTTTTTAAATTTATTTTATTATCTTTTTGTAAGCAATCACCAACTTTGAATATCTATTTTATTCATTTAATACTCGGTGATTTTTTACAAAAAAACAATAATATTAGACGTTGAAAATTCGACAATTCTAATAATTCAGTAATTTTGGAAAATAAATTATTTTCTTGAATCAACTATTGGTCTGCCATTCTTATTTCTAACGATAGACACCATAAAACATATCATTTAGACTGCAAATATCTATAACAGTGGAAACTATCATCCACTAATGGTAGATTTGAAATACAAGGTCAAAAATTTAGGCAATTAAGCTTTTTATAACTCGCAAATTTTGCCATTTAGATGGTCAATTTTGAAATTCAATTGAAATAAATTGTTTTAGCAATTCTCAACGCCTAATATTTTCTTAGTTTTAAGTCTTTTTGCCGTATTCTGAACTAAGCAATATTGCTATTTCTGTATCTTCACAATTATTGTATAACATTGTAATGCCGCCAATTTTGACGTTTTAAGTATGAAAGGTTTGAAATTAATGAATTCAATAAATTAGAAAGATAATAAAATAAAATAATTAATAATTGTGAATGAGTTAATGTTTGTTCACGTTTTAGAGCTTTCTGATTGATCGAATTCACTAATTTCAAACCCGTCAAACTTAAAATTGGCGGCATTACAATGTTATACATAACTGCCAAGCTACAGAAATGGCAATATTGTTTAGTTCAAAATACATTTATTTAATTTGATTTTTTAATCTTTAAAATTCACACAAATATTGAAATTTATTTCAAAGACAATTTTAAAACATTTCATCAAAAAAAAAATATTTGTATTATTTTGCTCGAGTCAAATCACAATATTTACATTAAATTACATTAATGGCAATTAGATAACCTAGTGGCGGCCCTTACCAGCCCAGTTCTAATCCTTGTGTAATTATAACCAGATGTATGATGTCGCAAAGCCCCCCCATGCTGCACAGCCCGCAAGGATACAGTGAGGCCATGAAAAGAAACCTTCAGGTGAGACACATTATAATACATTATATCTATACTAGCTGGTCGTACCCGGCGTTGCACGGGTTAAGGATTAAATAAAAAATAAATTTGTGAGGGAAAACAAAGGGTCCGCTGTTCTCTAAAAAACAACGTTTCCATCTAATGTTAACATAAGTTATTGTAACATAACTGTAATACTTAGATATATGGTATCGCAGACTTTTTTGTAGATATTAATGTCCTCTATAAAACTGTAGTACATTACTTTGCTCTATTGGCAATTATTTCCGCAGCGTGCGCAAATTTTTTCACACGTTGGGTTACATTATCGAAGTTTTCATGCGGATTCCTAACATTTATGAAAATATTCTATAGCCTATGTTCATCAGGGATAATGTAGTATTCTGAATGTGAAAGAATTTTTCAAATCGGTCCAATAATTTCCGAGCCTATTCAACTCAAACACACAATCAAATCTTTCCTCTTTATAATATTAGTATAGATAAATAAAAACGTAAATTAATTTTTCACACGAAGCAAACACATTGTGGTGAGACATAATATCTTTAAATAAAATAACTTTTTGTTTAACACCACTTTATTGAGTTAAAACCAACTAGTTTCGACTCACAACTGAGTCTTCATCAGGGTTCAGATATTAACTAAATAAAAACAGAATTACGAACAATTAAGAAAGCATTAAGGGAAGAAAGAGAAAGAACGTCAACTGTGGTGGGGGTTGGGTGAAAGAGTATTCGTCGCAATAATTTAGAAGCTTTAGAAATAAAAAAATCTTTAAAAACAAATAAAAAATATTTACTTAATAAGCAACTAGATTTATCGCGTAGTCCAATTCTAGATATATTCCCCTTCCAATAAACTACACCCACCCATACCCACTCTCTTTCACCCAACCCCCACCACAGTTGTTGCCTATTTCTTCCCTTAATGCTTTTTTAATTGTTTTAATTCTGTTTTTATTTAGTTAATATCTGAACCCTGATGAAGACTCAGTTGAGAGTCGAAACTTGTTGGTTTAAACTCAATAAAGTGGTGTTAAACAAAAAGTTATTTTATTTAAAAAAAACGTAAATGTTAATTTGTACAAAATCGCTAATCTCTGAAAGTTCTTCGCCGATTGCTTTGAAATTTTGGCACAATTTTGCATTCAAATACGTGGATGCTTTTGTATACCTACCCTTTATTTATATAAATGAAAATGTAAATGTCCGAGTGTCCAAAATCTTAAATCTCTTAAAGTTCTCCAACTACTCTGCTTTGAAATTTTGACACAACGTTGCATTCGAAATCGCACAAATTACTTGAAAAAAAAAGGCGCCGGTACCTACCCTTTCAATATTGATTAATATTTAGATATAACATATTCCGAATTCAAATTTTTTGATAACATTCAGTTGTCTTTGCTTAAATAAAACATTTGAACCGATGAAAAAGTGCAGCCAATCATATCGCGATATTTCAAAAGAAAGGACATTTATGTTTACTTTCTATGATTAATTTTGTTACTTCCGAGCTTTTCGTTAATATTGTAATAACATAACATAACAACCATTAATATTGCATATAAATATTAAACACACAAACAATATACTGCTACAAATCTAAAATAAAGTGGATTCATTGCAGAAACACAGGAAATATTTTTTTAGAGACTTTCTAAACAATGGAATCTTTGTTTCCACTTACAAACTTATTTTTTTACTTAATCCTTAACCCGTGCAAAGCCGGGTACGACCAGCTAGTAACTTAATAACTTAATTAATCCATGTTAATGTCGATTCTTTAGGCGCTCCTCACTAGGAGTCTTGCACTAATCATAAGTTTCAATCATTATAAGAAACTTTATAATCCACACTGATTGTTTTTAAACGTCTGCCGGTTTCGATGCTGCACTGTTTCTTCGTCAGGATGGACGCACAATAACTTCCACAAATTAAGTTTGTAAGAGTCGAGTTTTAGGTGGGGGTGTTGTCTCATTTGTGGCGGGGGAGAGGGGTGGAGTTTGACAGCGAAACATTTAAACGGGGAATATATTAAGTAATGGATTATTCGCTAAATTCAATTGGTTGTTAATAATATTTGATTTGATATTGAGGAACATTTTGATTTCTAACATTTCTAAATTATCTAGCCTGAGCCTTCGGGTACGATACGAGTGGCAGGGCGTCAGAGCGTCAATGCGCCAGAGTAGTAAGGGGCGCATTGACGGCAAAGTAGCAAGTTTATTAAGTTATATCGCGGCCGATTCCCCTCACTACTCTGACGTATTGACGCTATGTACCCGAGGCCAAAGGCCTCTATTATTTGTATGTAAAATTTCAATGTAAACCATAGTATTATTTACACCTTCACAAAATACTCTTCACATGCATTTTATGTAAAACACTAGCGTGTAATGTGATATTTACATGCTAGTGTTGTGGTTATCCTAACGAAGAGACGGATTACGTCTCGAAACCGGTAGACAAAAAAGTAATTTTTAGTAGTTGTATCACTCTCACTCTTGGCACTACAACCCCCGGTGGGTCTTGGCCTCCTCAAGAGTCTTCCTCCACTCATCTCGGTTTAGTGCTAGCTCTCTCCAGTTCAGGAGCTCCAAGGCAGAGATGTCTTTGAGGACGTTGTCTCTCCATCTTAATTTTGGCCTTCCTAAGCTCCTTCGCCCTATTGGCCTTGAGTTCAGCAGGAACTTTGGTGCTTGATGCTCGGACATTCTCTCCACATGACCCAGCCACCGAAGTCTTTCCCAGTTTTATAAATTTTGTGACGTTTGGCTCCTTAAACAGGGTATTATAGAGCTCATTGCTGTAACGTTTGCGCCAAAATCCCTTTTCTAACATAACTAAACTTGATACTTTAGTAAGTGACAGTAAATAAATAATTATCTCCTTGTTAAAAATACCAAATTCTTACTTAAATTTTAGGCTCTCAAAGTGATCTAACACCTTAATATGGTTTAGTTTAAAAAATTGATCAAAAAAAATTTACCTGATAACCAACCACAACCAACTTGTAACAATCGAAACCTTCCTGGTTACAATTTAAACAAACTTATTGATGTGTAACATCTTTTCTCTCGCTTTCCTACAATCTGTGGCAGTGATTTCTTGAAAAAGGACGGAAATGCGTAGCAGGAAATAAGACGCTCGCAGTTTCATTTAACCAATGTGAGAAGTCAAATGTTACACATCAGATGCGACTACTGTAAGGCTCGATCATTTTTTTCAAATTTAACGCTCGTGAATATTCCCATTGTAATAGTATATTTTGTGCCAGGGTATGATGGAGGACTGCAGCCTGCCCTACCTGGGCGCCGAGGAGCACGGCGCGGGCCCAGAGGACTACCAGACCCTGCATGAGGAGTACAGGTGACTATCCTTCAGCAACACAACCAAGCCTTGGCAGTGTCAATAAATGGAGACCCACTCTAAGAGACGCTCGAAAAAAGAAATTTTTTATGAATAAATTTATGAGTAAATGAAAAGAATTTCATACCACAATACATAAACCACCAATCTAGGCCACACACACACATAGTGGCAAGAATGCCGCATAAGCAGATCGAGGCACGAGCAGGGTACACGGGCCGTACACAGGTCGTATACACCGTCATTACGATTCATCCACACACACATTCAGACTTCAAGAAAGTTCTTTGTTCGGAAATGATTTAAAAAGCAGCCCGCGCCCTACAGGGGCATGTCAGTCTTCCATCGACCCTCGGCGTAAGGTGGAGACTCTCGCGCTTCGAGTATCTATCATTGTCTTTGTAATCGTACTCGTGTGTAACTTGTACTTATTTTATCGAGATAATAAAATCACCAAGCATTCTACGACTTTGGAGATTTCCCGTCACATGACGGGTGGTGACCCTAAAAAGCAGTTTCTTCCAACACCATCCTCAAGCAAAAAAAAAAATATTATAGATATTGATATAAAATTTATTCAAATCAACAAATACACTTTTGAAAAACATTAAAATCATCTGTATTTCTTATTTTTACACTTTTATATACATAAACAACGGGTGAACGGAACTCAAAAAGTCGGTATGTCGCTGGCGACCTTGACAACTTTATAACGACTCATATAAAACACAAAAACCAAAAATATTTACATTCAGTATATAAGTGGCTCTAGCGCATTCTATGGACGTTAATATATTTTGATAAATAACAAAATGGCGGACATTAAAAGAAAACTTAATTTTCTTGTTTTTTTTTCCAAAAAAATAATAAACATCAAAATTTTGATTTGATTTTAGAATGCGCTGAAGCTATTGCTGTGTAGGATAGTTGGTTAAAATTTCATGAAGATCGGTTCAGTGGTTCCGGAGAAAACACAGTCGCCGACCGGAAAAGCATAGTTTTGAGAAAAACGCGTTTCAAGATTTTTAAGAAAAAAGTCTTGCCTAAAGTCAATCAGCGATGCCGGCTCCGTACACTAAAATTTACCTATGAAGGTTCAATTCTAAGAAAAAAGCAAGCAGCCGCTTTAATGAATAGAGGCAGGGAAAGTGGAGTAGACGAAAGGCGTGACAGGTAGAGAAAGTAGTGACAGCCGAACCCACTCAGGTAGTAGAAGTAGCAACATAAATATCGCAAAATAATGTAGTTAGACTGCTCCGATCACTCTAAAATGTTAACACAATACTTTTAGATATGCAACATGTCGCGTAATTAACGCAAACCCTGAAAGTACTTTGTTGAGAATCGGCTACTGGTCTAAAATGTTCAAGCAACCATGACCTAATATCAATAGTTATGGAGATATGCAATATCAAAGTTTGCATTTTTTTTTCAATATTTTTGACTTATTTTTTGTAAAAAGTTGAACTATCATTACAGTAATTTATATCGATTATGAAAATTTCATTTGCTTCAATACAACTTATAAAATGATAAAAACATTACAAAAATTAAAAAAAAAAATTTTTACAATGTTTTCATCATTCTATTTAAGTTGTATCGAAGCATATTAATTTTTTATAATCGATATAAGTTACTGTAATGATAGTTCAACTTTTTGCAAAAAGTAAGTCAGAAATATTGAAAAAAAAATGCAAACTTTGATATTGCATAGGAGATATGCTATTGATATTAGGTCATGGTTGCTTGAACGTTTTAGACCAGTAGCCGATTCTTAACAAAGCGCTTTCAGGGTTTGGGTTAATTACGTGACATGTTGTATATTCTTTCGAAATATGTAAAAAAAACGTTTTTTACCCCTTTATATTAACTCGTGGCGTTTGCTAATCTTCTTGTCTGACGAAAAAACTTTGGATCCATTTTAAACCTCTTTCCCTTGATCCAATCGAGCTGAAACTTAGCAAGCAGACTCGTGGCGACGATCAAATAAGATCCGTCAATTTTTCGTTAAAAAAATTAATAAATTTTTGGATTTTTCAAATTTTGACTGGTTTTTTCATACAACTTAATAAGTTGTATGAAAAAATGTATGAAGCACAACGCGTAGGTTAAGCGAAAAAAAATGTTTTAACTAGTAAATGAGAAAGGGAGTATAATAAAAACTTGGTTTTTATGGGTTACTTTTTTATGTTATAAACCAGAATGATCTCTTAATAATGCGCATCCGTCACAGATTCGATTACTTTAATTTAAATTTTACACTCTGAGGCATCGCATAGAGGCGGCCCTGCCCGGAAGCTAATCGGTCACCGTCCCACGGCGGACCAACGAGAGATCGTAAATGGCGCGACAACGCAACTCCAGGGAACGAACAGGGAACAAAGGTCTTTAAAACATTTGCGCAAGGGATCGGCGGGGCTGGCTGCTGTGCACACAGTCTGGGATTAGGGAACAATGTCTGACCGGAGGGAGGGCCTCTCCAGCCGAGGGCCTCTCCGGAGCAGGAAGCCGCGCTTATTGCTGTGACAATATGGACACAAGGGGGCAATTACAATCGAAGACTTACGCATCGTGGGCCCCCAAAAAGTAAAAAAAAAAAACGATCGAAACATACGTAAAATCCAGTTTGCAAGCGAGCTTTTTACTCCCTTTGTATTAACTCGTGGCGTCTGCTTGCTTGTTTTCTTGACGAAAAAACTTTGGATCAAGAAGATCCATCAAATTTTCGTTAAAATAATAAATATAGTTTAATTTTGGATTTTTAGAAATTTTAATGTTTTTTTCAAATTGGAATCATTACAACAGTTTGATTACTATAGCTCGCCCAACGTAACTTGGCGTGCGGCGAATTTGGACCTAAAAACCGCCCCGCCCGCACCCGGCGGCAACCCCTCGCCCTGTCATTCAGTACAATTTTGTAATTGCTCGGGAGCTGTGACATCTTGATTACCAATATACACTGAATTATTACGTCCAAAACATCCTAAACAGTCCGGGGTGGTGCAAGAACAATTGCCAATGAAATATTAAAGTCTTGCGAAGCTGAAAAAGCGAATAATGGACCTATATTACCGTCTAATAGTTTGACAGATAGAACGGCCGCCATTACTGCACGGTTTCTTTAGTGCTGCCCGACCAAATTTCTGTATATAATACGTATACAGACCGGTCACCGGACATTCTGTACATTATGTATTGTGTAATAAATTTACACCTTGACAACTTCTGTTAGGCGATAGGGACGCCCTCCCTCGCGCGCCAAGTTATAGTGGTACGTCTATACCAACGGCGCCGGCGGCCCGATAACGTCACGAAATATTTAAAATTTGAATTACTCCCTCGGTAGGTATAATAGGTATTTCACTACGAATTTTGAAAATTTATGACAATTGGTTCACAGATGACAGCACACTTCGGTTTTTTGGGAAGAAATCAAATAATAAAGAGATATTTTTAGAGATTTTTGACATAGATATTTGTCTAGACATGTTTCATTTTCAGTCAATCAATTATTTAATTACGTGATGGTAAACTTAATTTACAAAGGGAGTAAAATAATAACTTGGTTTTTATGGGTTAGTTTTTTTACTCTCTTTTAACTCGTAGCGTCTGGTTGCTTGTCTGTCGAAAAAACTTTGGATCGATTTTTAACCCTTTTTTCCGTGATCGAATCGAGATAAAAATTTGCAGGCAGACTCGCGGCGACGATAAAAATGATCTAACAAATTTTCGTTAAAAAAAATTGATAATTATAGTATAATTTTGGATTTTTCGAAATTTTAATGTTTTTTTCAAATTGGAATCATTCTATATTAGTAATTATCCCGACTCGTGTATACACACGAAACCTGATTCAGAGCGAAAGGGAGTATTATAAAAACTTGGTTTTTATGGGTTACTTTTTTTGCCATTTATTTATTTGATCTTCTTGAGGTGAAGACAGGGTTTTTTCCTTCCGAATTCATGTAAAATATGAAACACATGATGTTTATTACAATAAGGCCGCTAGTAAAAGTGTCGAGCCATTGAGCCGATGCACTTTTAATAGATTATACGTATTTATGATACATATTAATATTAATAGATTATCTTCTTCTTCTTTTGGTGTCATGTCAGGTCCCCCCAACGTTGACTATCACCCGAGAGAAAGCGTCCCTGTCCTGGGCAGCACGAAACAGCTCTCCAACACTTCTTATGCCCGTCCAGTCGCGTATATTGCGGAGCCAGGAAATTTGTCTCCTTCCAACACCTCTACGACCCTCTATCTTGCCCATAAGAATCAGGTGGAGCAATTCATATTTTTCTCCTCTGAGCACATGACCCAAATACGATACCTTTCGGATTTTGATATTTGTCAGCAACTCTCTATTCACTCTAGCTCTTTGAAGAACTCTTGTGTTGCTGACCATATCCGTCCAGGGTATCCGGAGCATTCTCCGATGTATCCACATTTCGAACGCCTCCAGCCGGTTCATGCTACTCACTTTGAGGGTCCACGATTCCACTCCGTACAGCAGGACTGACCATATATAACATCTGACCAGTCGCTGTCGAAGTTTCAGGTTAAGATTGTCATCGCAGAATATCTGTCTCATTTTGTTAAAAGCAGCTCGCGATGCTTCAATTCTGCATTTGACTTCGGATACATAGATTATACAGATACATTTTTATCGATTGTTGGGCGGTATGATCGATAATACTGAAATTATGCAGGCTCGGCGATAGCGAAATCGCTTTCGTTGCCGCCTTCGGGTTTGCTGGCCCGGGGTTCAAGCCCCATCTCCGGCCGTTTAATTTGTTTTTTTAGCCGTGAGTTCGAAAGAAAGTTACGCGTAGTTACGGGCAGATGGATGGACAGACGGACAGACAACGAAGTTATCACGTTTGATGCCGTAAAAAATGATAACTCTTCACCGTATTTGTTTAAAGATTCTATCGCGTCTTTTTCGATTATTAGGACACAAAAAGGGAATTTTTAAATTTATTTCTTTAAAAGTTTTGTTCAAACACTAAGCGCTGCAACACTAGCGGTGCATTTTGCTTCGGCCACGCACTTTGTAGGCGGCGGCGGTGACAGGGAAGTCGTCGGATTTGTCTCGATGAAATCTAACCGTAGGCATCTCGATTTTTGCTTATACTTATTGGACAAATATTTCGATATCACGAAATTTTCCTAAACTTCAACCTCGCAAACTTTGTTTCTTGTCTTATATTTTTACTTTGTTTGAATCGTACGCACGGGTGGTTTGTAATCTACCGAAGTCTAAACCGGTTGTTTTCGGTACAATTATTTGGGATTTGTGTCTGATTGTATCGATGATTGATAACTGAGATATGATCGTTGTCTAGTGGTGATGGTCTCCCGTCAAACTGTAAAAAATCAGTTGCCAGTCATCGACGCAAACAGTTAGTCTGTCACCGGTTAAAATACCATCACTAGAATTCGGACTGCTTACATAACCTTACCTCGAATGAATTTTATAAAACGTATTCATATTTGTAAAAAACATTTCGGACCCTGTGGGCATGTTTATCAATTTCCAGCGTGTTTCATAGAGCGGGGTCAATGTCGAAGGAAGGTGATTGACAGTCTGCAGAATATTTCAGTGAAATAATGTAATAATATATTTCTACTTTAGGTCGAGTCTGATGAACGGGTACGGTCACTCGCTGAGCCACGCCAACAGCGACATCAAGCCGGAGAACCTCAGCTCGTCGTCCGACGGGCAGCTGGGCCGCCACGGCCACAGCCAGGAGCCCCTGGACGTCAAGCCCAACATCTTCAACCTGAAGAACGAGTTCAGCAACCACACGCCCATGCACCACTCCAAACACGACTACAGCAAGTCGGACTACCACTCCTCCATCGACAACTCCGTCAACTACGAGAGCGAAGCCTACCACAGACAGATACAAGAGGACAGAGAGCACGGGGCCCAGAACTGCGAGGACTCCGGGAGAGGTCTGCACCGCAGTAAAGGGGTCGACGGCCCCATCGTGGACATGATGGACGACGAGGACGACGATATAGAAGAAGCGGAGAACCTGTCTCTGAATAATAATGGCTCGAACGCGGATCCCGCCGGCGCCGAGAAGATCAACTGATCGATGTGGAAATATTATTAGTTCAATTAATCGTTCCTTGGTTGAGAAACATTACTGAATCATTTTGAAGACATTGTATGTAGGAAGCCCATCCTTCGTCGACAAGTCCAGCAGTTGGAGCTTTGTGTCAACGGTTGTTTAATATATTAATGTTATTTTAAGGTACTTGTAATCAGTATGTTTAGAAGAAATTTCCCGCTTGTCGGTGTTACGAACCTTCGTTCAAAATCTCAGACAGAAGAGTAAAGAAAATTCTCTTTTCGGTGACGGTTATTTTAAATTATTTTATTTTTATCATCAAATTATATTAACATTTCTATAAATGAATCAAATTGTCACATAATTTGATCTAAATTGTTATTTGGTATAAATATATCTATTACTGTAATGGTACCGCCGGGTTATGTCTGGATTCTAACAAAATGCGCACGAATTTAGGATTTGAATACTTCATAATCTGAAATATCTTCTTCCTGATTCCCTCGCAGCTGAGGACGACACTCCGTAGTGCTCCTCGTTTATCTTTCTGACTTCTAAATCTTATCAGCATCCTGCAGCTCTCAGCACCAGTCTCCAAGCATATCTGGATTTTTTCCATTTCCTCCACGTTCCCGACCACCGCAAGCTTCTCCGGGTTCTCGTTTCCTCTGGCAAGATGTCCGAAATATATTAAATAACAACGCATCAAAGGCGCAACGTTGAAAGTCGGTAATTTATTTTTACCTCGGGCAATATAAAGACGTGAAATGTAAAGTATGAAAAAGATTATAATTATGTAACGCCATGAAAATAATTTGGAGAGAATGTTGAAATCACTTACAAAACACCTTTAGTAATGCGGTAAAAAAAATAACATTATAGATCATAAATTTTTTAGAAATATGAGTTCTCCGTGGAGATTGTGCACAAATTTGAAGATATTAAAATAATTCCTCGAGACTAAATGTCCTATGGAATTAAAGCAGCATGGACAGCAGCGACAAGCTCTGGCCTTAATAAATGCAATCTCTAAAACTGAGTGGGAAGACAATAGATGATAGAGTGAGGAATAAATAGATAAAGAAAGAATGGATTGAAGACGAGCCAATATATATGTAAAGTGATATATTTGGATTATTAGGACATTTGGTGTATATGACATCGTGTGGTATTATCAATGAATGGATGAATATCGCGCTTCAGGTGGAAATGTCAGGTGATAGACTAGTGAAAATAATAGAGGATTTCCATAGAACACTTAGCTATAATGAAAATTGCTCAGTGACAAAAAGAAGAGAGAAATATTTGAACTGTTAATATTGTCAGCATTTTAAGAACCAAAGTTCACATTCCTTTTTAGCCGAAGACCTGTTAATACCTAGATTCATTCTAAAGGCTACCGAAAACATTTTTTTAAATATAATTATCGTTTGAAAGATTACTTAAATTTCAAAATTCGCTAAACCATGATTAGAATATAGTTGTGAACAAGCGGCTAAAGATACGACTCGTTATAAGTACGATTATAAAGTTTTATACGGGATATTTGTGAGCGCTGTTTAAGTGCGGTCATAACTAGTATTTTAAATATATGTACCACAATGCATTATTTAACATGGTCCTATTCCGTAACAGTGTATCCAATACTTTTTTTATGGTATAATTTCCAAGGAGATAAGCTTTACCAACATTTGTGCATTTTTGTTTCGTTTGTACAATTTTTACAAATTTATATGAGTTTGCGTTTGATATCGAAAATATGAATCATGTATCATTCAAATGCATATCTTCGTGGAAAGTGCGCCTGAAATAATAAATAGTAAAATTAAATGTTTTGTATACTTGAATAGAACTGTTACTACGTTAGTGTAAATTGTTAAGTGTTAATAGTGCGGCAGATGAACTTTGGGGATTGTTATAGGTACAAAATAATTTGACTCTCAAAGTGAAAAGTGTATTTGGTACGAAACGTCAAGCGACGCCGGGCAGTCAGACTGACACACAGTTAATACTTAACACTACTTAGGGGAGTAATAAAATAAATACGAATATACGTCGAAGAATCATAAACATTGCTTGTACATACTTACCCCATTTAAACTCATCAAATCATATTTCTTATATCATCAATATTATCAAAACATACTTCCACGCAATTTGAATTTCATTCTCGCCGAATATTTCTTCCATTTGGAATAATTATAATTATGTGTAAGCGGGACTGAGTACCAATTCAAATGCATTAAAAATAGTACTGAATTAAACGGTTCCACTTTGATTCTGTCTTTAAAACCCATTTTCATTGTGATACAATGAATAATGGAATTTAACTGTGAAATTCACTGAAAGATGTAATCAAGTTTAGCGTTAAGAATCTCTTTGTATTAAATAAAATTATTTGTTAAAATGTAACCAATAAGTGAAACTTCAATGTCTTGGGACTCTAAACTTGTCTATAGGTGTGTATATATACGCTTATATAAGCGGTAGGTGTAGCTCATTTTGTAATGATTACGATTATCAGTAGCCATAAATGTGTTACATTTATATATATTAAAATAATTGCGCGTACAATTGCGTACGAGCAATATTTCATTCCTCGATAGGAATGATCCCCCACCGTGCAAACAATCCCCTTGTAATAAGTTTAAGCGTATACGGATAAATCATATGCAGGTTGCGTAGAGAGCGAGATCTCTGTTCCATAGCCATTCTCCATAAACCACACCTTTCAATAAAGGTGCGGTTTACCGTGTAATGGAATCAGAATTACATTTGGCGTGAAAAGTACTATTGTCCAAGTCGAATAATTGAAATGGAACGCTTTATTTAATGTAAAAATTGTAAATGATACAGAAGGTAAAAGGAGTTAAATATATTATTTAATATTATTCCAAGAACAGAATAAGTAATTTTAAAATTTCGTGTATCGGACATTGTATAACAACGAATAAAAATAAAGATATCAACAGCCATATTATGTGTAAGTTCTGTGGATACCGTTGCAGGCTGTAAAAATAGCATTTATTATTGATATATATATAATCTGACTTAAAATCATTTGAAGTATTTATTGCAATTTTTTTTCGTTACTTTAACGCCACTTGCATTTTTGTGGCTGAAATTTTCCCGTTCGGGAGAAACTATTTATTAGTTTTAATGTTGGTTTTGTGATTAAAATTAAATGTTCAGGGTTTGAGATGTCAAATAATTTCCTTCCAGAACGAAATGTGATCAATTTTGTCATAAAAAAATAAATGTCAACCAAATAGCAAAGATCTGCCTCATTTCGAGGCATCCAACATTTATATTTGTTATGTACATTGCGTTTTGTGAATTGCTTTTTTCGTTGAACAAATGTGAAGTATAATATCTTGAACCGATGTGATTTTCGCCCAAATAGACGAATAAGTTATAAGTTAACAATTTTTGTTGTCTTAGTAGAAAATTAAATGTATCTAAGTTAAATTTATTGTTAAAATAGTATTTCAAGGAAACGAGGGTAAATTTTTCCATATCAATCTTTAAACCATAAATATTTAACCAAATTTTACAGTTTAGACATCCAACGGCGTAAATTGCTTTTGAAATTAGAATTCAATTAAAATGTAAATAAAATATCTCATTTCTATCTAAATGTCACAATTCAGTTTTTCAATAAAATGTCATGATTCAGTACCAATAAGGCATTTTTGATTGAAATCTGCGTAACTTTTGGCGCCCCACGATACGTGTCATAATTTTCAAATACCTAATAAAAATTTCTAAATCATTTTTCTTGGATATAAAGGACACTCATGTCATGGGCTATCGTGATTCTATCATTCGTTGTTTAAAAAAAAGTGTTCATAATATTAAACCTTTTATAACATAAATCTTTAATATTATCAAGTTTCATGGACACACCACGACTCCATATTGTTACTAAGTAAGGAAAATAAGTATTTATTCTGTAGAAGTCATAAATAGAATAAAGGTAATTTAAGAAAGGACAATTGAGAGACTTTCGCAACATGCATCATTGATATTGATCAGGTCAGGTTAGGTTATGTTATGTGTGATGTGTCAGCGTTTTCTTCAATACTAATTCATGACAGAACAGAATGAGATTGCAATCCACCATGGTAATTTTTCAAAACTGTATTACTTGCTTATCATTATAATTTATCTGAATGGTCTCGTTTTTGGTCTTAAGGCTTCTAAGGCCCCGCACACTGTCAATAATTTTGAGGGCGTTATATTAATCAGTAATATTGTCGGGCTAATATAAATACATATTTATCCTCACGCCTTCAACAACAGAAAAGTGACCCTAACATTTCGAATGTGAATGGTGAATAGCCATCACCAACCTTGATATTATAATTGGTATTTTTCTAACCACTTTTATTTTCATCACTGAAATGTGACCCAACACTAAAATTTAACGATGTCTGTGAAAAATTGGTGTTTTGTCAAGTTATCTTGAAATGAACCTATAAATCTTTCTAAACAAGTTTCTCAGTAATAAAGTGGAGCCTTGGCTCATAAAGTATCGGTTTCATAGGTGTCATTTTGAAATCCAAATCGCAGCCATTGTGAAGAGAGCAGCTCTTAGATTGTCCTTTCTAAAAGATCTTCCAAATATCTTCTTAGCCCTAGCATACTGAAGCATAATAATATACATATATGTTTAACAAATGTTTCATCGATAATTCCATTTAATATTGATTAGGCAGTATATATTAGTAACGTAGCAGATAAAGCATTTAGTCTAACGTGAATCACTAACTGTAATGTAAACCGGTAAGTTCCCTAGTGTACGAATATTACATAACTGTTTAATTATTTGTAAAGTCTTGGATGTGTACATATAAATAGGACGGTTGGTTGTTAGTGAAGTGACCATGTGTTAGCCATGAAATGACAGTCATAGGGAATAAAGTATTCAATAAACAGTGTTAAACAATTGTACGCATTTTTATTGTTGTTCCACATTTCTACCTAAACAGTAGCGATGGTCAAACCGTTATTTTAACCGGTTATTTTCGGTACAGTTATTTGGGATTTGTTTCTGATTGTGCTGATGATTGGTAACTAAGATATAACTGTTGTATAGTTCCGATGGTTGCCCGTTGAAAAAACCGTCACTACTAGACAGTCGCATTCAAATCCAACTGCAGCAAGTCTACAGTAGTGAACAAAAGATTTTTAACTCTTTTTTGGCCACTTAATGAAGTGACAGCCTAAAAACGAAGACTACCCTGGACACGACTTTGGGGTGAAGACCCGGAAAAGTGGCACAGCGGTGGATGGATGCATTGCACCTGGCTGGAGAAGTTCTGGAGGCCGTGACGACGTCCAAGGACCGAGAGTTGTGGGGGAGCATTTTGAGCCGTGTGTTCTCTGATGATGATGATTCTTGATGTGACCAGTAAGTATATGTCAATACCAGGGGCATGCAATGAGAATGAGAAGCACAACTTTTTCCTAATCTTATATTTTGAAAAGAAACCAAAATAAGAGATATAGCTCGTAATATTATGTAATTGATATATTATTCAAATTTTGATATTTCATAATATTCTGCCAGATGATTATTTAATTTTGATTTTTTTCCAAATATGTCCCAATTATAATAATATCGTTGTCCGTCTGTCCGTGTGTCTTTCCTTAAATTATTGAAACCTTGCAGAAATTCTAGGGTTTTTGTCATTTTATTTGACTTGTATTAAAGTGAATGAATTCTAAATATTCCATATAAGTAACTGTAGTGATAGTTTTTTTTACATAAAATAAACCAGAAATATTGAAGAAAATGCAAACGGTGATGTCATTTATCTCCGTAACCGTCAACATTTCACCCAAAGTGTAAAGAATTTTTTCTATTCAAAATTAAATGAGGAAGACTCCCTCAAAATTTTTTGCCACTTACTAATTACGAGACACTCTGTGTAGACTCAAATATTAAGACAGGTACACGTGAAACCAAATAAAAATTACCATCAGTGTGAGAATGTCCATTTATTATTTTAAAAAAATAAAACTTATAAACAAATCCGCAAAAAAAGAACCTCAATGATTGGCAAACATTACAAATTATATTAAAATACAATTTCAAAAGTGTACGTACACAAGTGTGAATTACCACAAACAAAAAATTAAAAGAATACCTAATGACACAAAATTAAAACAATCTCGTATAAACAAACAATGGTTACAATATAACTATTTCAAATCGATTCAATTTACATAAGAACATATCCATCCTGTACACTGAATTTATTTATTATGAAAACATTTTCAATATATGATGAATAAATAATTTATTATATTTTAAAAATACTCTATATAATTTCTGATTCATTTTAAAACATACAAGAGTCGCTATGTTAATAGTCTACGCAAAGTCATAGCTTGCCGGAGACGGGCGGAGATCTAATCAATTTAACGTCAATGTTAAATGTCAATGGGGTGGAGGGTATCTACCATCAGCTGCGGACTGTTAATAATATGATGTAGGTCCTTATCAAAATCCTGATTTAGTCAGCGTGCTAAAATCAGAGTCAGGATACGATGGAAGGACATTAAAGCGTATGAATATGGAATACTTTGAGCCCTGTTCATGGGGGAATCCTAAATGGACGGCGACCTCTTGGCAGATCAGATTGAGATGCAGCGATCATGTGACGAGAGATGCTCTCCATATTCCAAGTGTCTCAAAATGGAGTAACAGAACATGGAAACCTGGTTTAGTTGTACAACAGGCAGAGGCTCTCAATGACAACTAAATCTATTGACTTCGATCAAGAATATTTATTAAAAACAGAAAACATTTTTTTAACACGTTTAATGTGCCCACGCCCGTACTCCGCGAGCTATACAAAAGTTAGCGTCGGTCGATGATGACAAAATAAAATAATAAATTAAGCACAACTTAAACTAATTTGTAACTTTTGTAGATCAAAACAAAAAAACATTGTGATGTCAAAAATAGCACTGGGACATAATGTAAAGGTATTCAACATACAAAAATGTGTATAAAAAGCAAAAAATAGCAACCTATTAAAAGTACTAACAGTAAATTTGTGTTATTTACAATAAAATATAAAAGATACATATCTATAAATAATATTAATTACTTAAGAAACCATTCGATCGTTTATTTGAATAAGTATTTCTGTTTTAAGACAATTTTGTCGCGATAAAAGTATTCAAGGCGTATATTTCGTAAATGTAACGACATCACTGGAACGGGCAAAAATATCAGCGGGTATCATAAATGTACAGAGATAAATTGTGCGGACACATCTTAAAGCAATTTGTTAAAACATTACCAAAACGTAATTCGATTTCAAATTAAATGTTAAAATTATTTTGTAAAAATTTTTCAAAAAATTAAAAAAATATCAAAAACGCTTATAAAAAAAATCACAAAAGAGTGTTGCCATAATAATGCCAATTAAATAGATGTGCAATCCCTCAATTGCTTTTTAGTTTAAAAAAAATGTATGGATAGCAATATATAATATGTATATAAAATATCTAGTTTTAATTATGTATGTGATAAAATACTTAAAATGTACTACAGTCAACAGTAGTTAAAATAGCAGCCGCAAGAGATGGAAACGTTTCGGGGCAAATTTTAAAAAAGATTTATCAATAATAATTTAAAAAACTTAACACATTTTAAATAGCTTTTTTATACAAATAATAACTAAAACAATAGTTTAATAATTATTGTTTTGTGAAGACTTTTGTGTATCGTTTTTAAATAAATATTTTTCAAAATTTGTAAGAAATCGTTCGCTAGACATCGAGGTA
The DNA here is from genome assembly GCA_016648135.1 of Agrypnia vestita. Taxonomy (NCBI): domain Eukaryota; kingdom Metazoa; phylum Arthropoda; class Insecta; order Trichoptera; family Phryganeidae; genus Agrypnia; species Agrypnia vestita. The sequence goes on from JADDOH010004546.1 coordinate 170,922, forward strand.
TACAATCAGCGATGCAAACTCAACAGAATTTCTTGTCATATCCCGAATGGGAGCGTCACCGGATTCCATATTCTACCGTTCTCTAAAAATTTTTCAAAGACTTTACCAAACCGACGACGCCGCTAAATACTTAAATGTATTTCATTAGCTTCGCATAATTATTAGTATTGTAAAATACAAAGTTAAAATAGAAGCACCTCTCTCTAAGTATCTTCAGATATAAAACGCTCGACAACGCCACCTCCACATTGTTCATTTCGTGGGGTTCTCAATTTAAATTCAGTTCCATATTCCATTTCATTGCATGCATGAATGAGATTCTAAAAATGGTCATATCGAGCTGTTATTTGTTATTTATTCGTCCAATATTCGTTGCCATTAATTTATTATTTGTGGAATTGAATAAATTGTCAACTGTTAAGTCCATGAATTCGAACTAGGAGTGAAAAACTCCACATCCACGTTCGATGGTTGAAACACGGCAAAAAAAGATACACGCGGCACTAGTTTATAAATCTATAAAATAACTATGGTAGCAACATCGATAATATTACTGAACACAATAATTTTTCAAAGATTTAAGCGTGTTGTCTCGGAGTAGAAAAATACGACGTATTCTTTATGAATGACTTCAGACCGTGATTTACGCAGTTGTTTCAAAATTTATTAAATTCTTTGAACTACGTTTAAATATATACATACATTAGTATTTAGCTACAATTTGTTTGGTAAAGTCAGATATTATCAAATAGATTTTTACAAATATTGGCATCACTATGCAAGTAGAGAGATAAATGTATTCTTAGGATAAATATTATTCAATGTCATCAGTTGTATTCAATCGCTCAACGCGCTCACTACCAACAGTCGCGTCACAACCGCTCGACGCGCCCACTACCGACGCGACCGTGCTACGATCGCTCCACTATCGACATTACGAAATCGTTAAAATTATTCAAACAACATTAATTACTTCATTGTGTGCATCAAGTGTAAATTTAAGCATAGCAAATATATAATATATTATTCTGCCTAAATATAGTTCTAGACTTAACGTTAATGGCCGATATCCAACCGGCCCATCCGGAGTTATAAAGATTTTTGCGACTTTTGAACTTGCGAAACATTTATTTGGCCTCACAAAAGTATTCTATTTTACAGAAAACTAAAGAGTCTACAGTTTTGCAGTTCGTTATTCGCAAAAATCAAAAAAAAATGCGTATATCATTTTAATATAGTCCCTGAAGATAATTATATGCCTAAAATTATTAAATTGTGAACTATTTTTCCCTTATTTAGAGGATGATGGCGGGGTACCATTAAATATCACCGCTCGGCTGTTTATAAATTATTTTTTCAACAAGAGCCAGTTGGATATCAACCAGGACACAAGCGATAAAATGCGTTATATGTAATTATTACAAATATTCAATAAACAAAGAACGGTTCAACTTCCGTCCTTTATATAATGATAAAAATATTTATTTTCAAAAATTGTCTTACTCCACTTTAAATTCATCCGTCAACGATATATGTTTATTCAATTCGAAATTGTCATTTTATCCCGACTTCCCAATGTTATATTATAACATTGTCTAACATAATATTAATATTATTTAAATCTGGTAGCCAGACACATTAGGTACCTAAAAATATAGCATAGGTACCCACCTACTTAATAAATCTTCAGGTACCTACTCAAATTACAAATAATATTGCCTCCAGTAATGTGTTCCGATTTCGAAAAAGAAAAACATCTCTTTTGTTTATTTTCTTCTCTTGTGACAGCTGAATCTAAAATGGAGCAGGCTCACGTAAAATGTATGTATTTACATATATTTTGAATTGTGTTTTAAGATAAAATTTATAATGAACAATAAAGAATGACCTTCTTGACAGACGGATCGATTAATAATATTAATATGAATATAATTTGACGATCTAAGACGATGCACAAGCGTTTTTCTGCGATGGATGTTCCAAGTGCGGGGGCGGCCACGCCGCGTCATTCCAGACAGGATTGCTTCAAGGTAGGTTCCCTGGAATATTGAAACAGTAGTCAGTTTCTTTATTTAGGTTTAAAATAATCTTCAAAATATAGATGGTTAAATCCAAGAACATGGTCCCACGGGTTATACAACAAATCTGTCTAAAAATAAGTATTATAATTAATTGAATGTCCTGATTACAAAATTAAAGATAACTGACGGTTGAATAATAAGTATTAAATTAAATATTACACTTTAAAATTTCGAAAATTGTACTATTTTGACATTTCACAGGCAATATCTGAGAAAAAATGTGTAAATCATAGACAAAATACATGATTTACATGACGAGACATATTTATAGACAAAAGAAATGTGATGAAATATTGGAAATAAGAACTTTTTGTATTTTGTTAATAGGGTTGATTTTTTATTAGGTTTGGTTAGTTTAGGTTATGTTATGTTATTATTTAGGTGTTAATTATCGTTAATTTTGTAATCAAAACATTAAATTGTATCGAGAAACACTTATTTTCAGACGGATCTGTTGTATAACCTGTGGGACCCTGTTCTTGGATTATGCTGTTTTAAATTTAGGCGTTATTTGATAAGGATTAAGGTAGAAATTATTTTATCAGAGGTTCCGCATATAAAATGCCTCATGTACCTACCTACCTCATGGTAAAAGATAGACTGTTAGGAATAGTGCGTTATAAAATTTCAGAAATTGTCATATGTGAAGGATATAAAAGCAAAGGCCGCAATCTCCCACAGAGGTGTAAATACAAAAAAACCTGACTCTACACAAGGAAATTTCTCTGGAACTGGACTGCATTATTTTTTTTTTTGATATTGCTGCCTTCGCTTTTATACCCCACATGTAGTCTTGTAGTGGGGGTGCAAAGTGTACATATATGAACATTTTAACATGTGCTCCTGTGCAAAAAAAAAATTGAAATTTTCCAGAAGTCGCATCATAAGACCCGCAATAAGTTAATAATATTGAATAAAATTATTAAAACACTGTTTTAGCCACACTTAAATATTGTTTGAAATCTGTCTAAACCTTTCAATTTCATTAAACTTAACTATATATAGTTTACCACCGCACATGAAAAAATATATTTACAGAATCAAATCCACACGTGCGTTACTGTGTTGTGTGCTGTGTTCACTAGTGCTAATGATAATAAAGTATATTTTTGTAAAAATATTTAGTAGCATAAAATTCCACAACCGATACGTAATGTTAATGATTTTACACACTCGTGTGCAACGTGCGGTGCGAGCTCGGAGGGAACGCTTGTCGGTGCGCGCGTGAAGATGCCTTAAGGTCTAGTTTGCTGGTAAGTAATGCCGGGTGTTACCTAGATGTACGGGTTAATGTTTTCCCTTTTTGGAACCTTTCTTTTTGCCTCCGCTCTTGGGTGATTTCATGAAACCGGTAACTGCAAACAGGTTGAGAAAACATAACAAAATCAAAAACATAAAATGATAAACAATGAAAATAACACAATGGAAAACAAAATGAAATTAATGAAATGATAATGGAGAATTCAATCGCAAATTCTCGGCGCCTGATCGTGATTCAGGTCTGAAGGTCTTTACATACTTCCGATGCCTCCAAACTGGTGTAAAGTTCTCTCGAACATTATCTACAAAAATTATATGAATCAATTACAAAAATAACCAACTAACTAACCATCACGCCCTTTCCCCTCAGGGGTAGGCAGAGAGGATTGAACGCCACACTCTTCTATCCTGGCACACCACTTTTACGGTTGTCGCGGCTTTTAACAGGGCCATCCTCAAGTACTTGTAATATCTGATCATGCCAGTTCTTTCGCGGACACCCTCTATTCCCGTTGCCTTCAACACTCGCCTCATATATTTTCTTAACCATTCTTTCCTCATTCATACGTTCCACATGACCAAACCATCACAGCCAGCATTGCATTCACGTCTAATTTGTTCATTCCTCACTCTATCGACCAAAAATTTTCCACACAAGCGTCTTAGTGACCGCATTTCCACCGCATTCAGTCTACTTTCATTCCTCTTTTGCCAATTCCAGGCTTCATTTCCACATATCAGGGTTGGCACTAGCACGCCATTACGTACCGCTAGTCTTTCTCGTTACAAAAATAAACAGAAAAAATCTATTATAAAAATAATTGGTTGCCACAAACGAACTGGGAGCTTTTTCAGGTCGGGGAATTGCGTTACCAATTTAGCTATGATAACCAATATGAAAAATTTCAGAATTGTTTGTCGTGACACATTTATTACTCCATTTTTAAACAGTCATCAACTTAATATTGCATTGAATCTGAAGACCTTTGAGTAATGCTCATTGGGCGACGCCGGGATAAATGTATCCCTTTTTATTAAATCTGGAATATCTTGGATACAGCTAGACCATCTACAAACCACGTGGATGTCCCATTTAATAATGTAACTAGTTTAATGTCACATGACATTGGCAACTCTTTTCTAATCTAGCGAGTCCAATCGCGAGTATGTCAGCATCGTTAGTATATGGAACGCATGATATTCAATTTAGAATGTAGGCGATTTTATATTGTAACATGACCTTGAACATTTAAAACTAATGGTACAACAGTTGAGAAAAATGAAAACAATTCACTTACATTTATCGGCAAAGTTTTTGGTCTCCGCTATCCCCGCTTGGACCGCCTTCTGCCCCTCTTCCACTGCCCCGCTCACCCCTTTCTCCACCTCCTCCGCCACTCTGCTCGCTCCCTTCGCCGCTTCCTCTCCCGCTTTGCTAACTCCCTTCTCTACTTCCTCTCCCGTCCGGCTCAGTTCCGACCCTAATTCTTTCTCCCTTCTTTCCAACTCTTCTCCGAGCCCCTTGGCTGAACTCTCCACATCCTCGGATATCCTGACCATCTTATCGTCTACCGATCGCTGTAGGCTGTCTTTTCTGTCCAAAACAGTGTCGGAGAACTGCTCCATCTGATTGCTGGCTTCGTCTCTCGTTTCGCTCAGATCCTTTGTGACTTCTCCAAATTTGTTTCCTATCGCGTCTTCTTTCTGCTTTAAATTCCCCGTGAACTGGCCTGACATTTCATCGAGCAGATTGCTCAAATCGTCTCGTTTCTCCACCAAATGTTTACTCGCATCTTCACTTTCTTGATTTACTCGTTTTGTTATGTCCTCGACTCCGTGGCCCAACGAATCCCGCTTTTCGCCCAAATCAAATGAAATCTGATCAAACTTTTGAACCAGTTCACCTCCTTTGTCGCTCGCTTTGCTCGACACTTCGTTAAATTGGTTTGACAAGTGATGGCTTCCCTGATTAAGGTCATTGGAGAGATTGTCAAATTTCTTGTTCAATTCGTCACTTTGTTGCGATGAAAACTGTTGAACCTTTTGCGTCAGCGCTTCCTCCTTGTCCCTGAGGCTACCCGAAACATCTTCGTATTTTCTCAGCAATTCATTGCTGAACTCGTTTGAAATATCTTCGTACTTTTTGGAGAAGTCATCACTTGTATCGTTAAAATCATCAGATATCTGAACAACTTTATTGACAACCACTCCCTCTTTCTTATTCAAGTCTCCAGCCAGTTCGTTAAACTTTTGGTCGAACAAACCTTCATTTATTTGAAGTTCCTGAATGAAGGACTCCTTCTTTCCTACTACCTCGTTACCCACAGCCTTGTACATGTCCTCTAGACTGTCATTTAGCTCTGATAACTTCTTGTCAGCTTTTTCTGGGAGATCGTATTTCAGCGAATCGATGTCCTCTTCGATGTTATCCTTGAAACTGACAACATTTTTTCCGAGACCAATAATTTTACTGTCCAATTTGTTGCTAACTTCAAACGCTTCGCTTTCAATATTATCGGAGACGGCTTTGACTTTGTTAGAACCCTCCTTCAGTCTGTCGTCGATAGCAGAGCTGAAGCCGGAAAGTTTATCTTTGACGGAATCTTCCGAATCGGCTAAAACGTTATCGGTCCTAACACCAGCTTTCTTTTCCACTTTGTGGCATACTTCGTTTACCTCCACTCTCTGGTCTTCAAGGTCCTTTTTGAACTCTGCGACTTTCTCCTCGAGGTCTTGTTCTATATCTTCATCTATGATCAATCTGGTGTTGTACACATCTTCCTTGTGTTCTTCTCTCAGCTTCGGCTGAGCCAGGTTTGCAAACATGTCTTCCACCTTGTCCAAGAGATCTTCTTTAATGATCTTGGGAGGTGGAGCAGTCTTTTCCTTCAAATCTGGCAATGGTGACTTGTCCTTTAATCTCAAATCTGGCGACGGTGACTTGTCCTTCAATTTCAAATCTGGCGACGGTGACTTATCCTTCAGTTTCAAATCTGGCGATGGTGACTTATCCTTCAATTTCAAATCTGGCGATGGTGACTTATCCTTGAATTTCAAATCTGGCGATGGTGACTTATCCTTCAATTTCAAATCTGGAGAGGGTGATTTATCTTTGGGTTTCAGATCTGGCGAAGGTGATTTCCCTTTCTTCTTACCATCATCGACAGGCACTGGCGACTCCTCTTTATCATTTCCGACCTTTGGTTCCTCCGGAGGGGTCTCTCTTCTGCCGGGCAACACCTTGGGGAGATCGTGCGGGTCCGGAGTGATGGATCTCTCCCTCTCCTCCAACTTGACGGTGTGCTCGGGGGTTTCAGACTTCTCGTGGACGGTTGGCGTTTGGGACTTGTCTCTCACTGGACCGGGGCTCGGGGACTTCTTTCTTCTCTCCAACGTGGAGCCCTTCTCTTCGTCAGAGTCAAATATCTCGAGGGATTGACGTGCCGGTTTGGGCGGAGGCTTTTTACTGTCGTATTCTGCGTGGCCGCCGTTTTGAATAACTGTAACAAGTGTGTTTGGATTAGAAACACGAGATAAATTATTATTGTAATAAAAAAATAAATATCTGACAGTGAATTAAGACTTACGTATTCCAGAAATTTGTCCATTGGCTTTGGCTTCCTTGTTCAGCAGGTCCTTTATAGGCTTGCTCCCCTTGGGCTCAAACTGTAAGCGGACACATCACGAGTCTAATGAAACTGTTTATTAAGATGATTACAAGAACGACAATAATATTGTGGAGAGTGTACCTTGTGGTCGTCATCCTCGGAGTCCAGCTCGTTGTGTCGCGGCAGTGAGAGGTGGCCGTGGCGGCCCAGGGAGTCTCCCCAGTGGCCGCTGAGGTCGTCGTTTAAGGCGTCAAAACCTAAAAAGCATATATGAGTATTTTACACACACAATCAAGAATATTATTTTTTTTTTTTTTAACGCTCTTACGGGCTTTTACAAAAATACAGAATATAAATTTAAAAAGAAATATCATAAGACAGATAAAATAATAATACAGATAAAAGGTACAAATAATAATAGTTAAAGGTAAAATAATAATACAGAAAAACATAGATTAAATAATAATATAGTTAAAGGTACAAATAATAATGGTTTAAAGGTAAAAATAATAATACAGTAAAATTTACTATCCATTTCCATTTCGTTGAGATGTAAAGAATTGTACCAGCTTTATCCTTAACACAGTTATATTATCAGCAAAAATGTCAGCCACCTCTTTATGTTCATTCCCTAATGAGTGTAATTTGGGAATTACAGAGTTTGCTAATGCATTAGTTCTGACATTTCCACTGTAATAGAATAATACACTGTGTCTTGATGACCTCAATTGGGCGTATAATACAGAAAAATTTACTATCCATTTCCATTTCGTTGAGATGTAAAGAATTGTACCAGCTTTATCCTTAACACAATTATATTATCAGAAAAAATGTCAGCCGCCTCTTTATGTTCATTCCCTAATGAGTGTAATCTGGGACTTACAGAGTTTGCTAATGCATTAGTTCTGACATTTCCACTATAATAAAATAATGCACTGTGTCTTGATGACCTCAATTGGGCGTATAAGTCGATCAGACTAACAATCTGGGGGCAGTCAATCATGCTGTTTATGATCCTATAAAGAAATATTAGGTCTGTCACAGTACGTCTCACAGACAAGTTTAATAGTTGTAAATAACAGCACAAATGCGTATATTTAATTTGTAATTAATAAATCTTAAGATTTTTTTATGGATTCGTTCAACTGCCGTTGAATGATTAGCATAGTGAGGCGACCAAATGATTGAGTTATATTCAACCTGAGGTTTGACAAGAGAAGTGTAGAGGACTTTATAAGTGCGCAGGTCTGTAAAGTTTTGTGCAGTTCTTAAAAATTGAGAGTAGACTTGAAATTGAATTGTGAACATAGTACATAGTTAGGTCGGCCATTTTTATTCTGAGGAGGATGAAATGAATAAGAAAATACCTCTCATAGTCGTTTTTAGTTGTTCTAGTAATTTGCATGTACGGTAAAACTTTGAACAGCGAGCATAATTCGTTCCAGAAGCGTGTTAGTTAAACACAGTTTCAAAGCGATTTTCCTCATGAGAAATAATAGAAACTCACAATGATTTGTTCCACAACTCAAAAATATTCATATAAAAATAACCAACAAACTAATGGGATAGATAGGCAGAGAAAGTGCCACACTCCCCCATTCACATTCATACATCTTCTCGCGTACGCTCTCCGATTGTTGAAGTTCTTGGCAGGTCCACCCCCCAGTAATTGGTTTACTCAATCATGCCAGATCTTTCGCGGATCCTCTATTCCTGCTGCCTTCAACAAGACTTGCCTCATACGCTTTATTTACCATCCTTTCCTCACTTATACATTCCACACGACCAAACCATCTCGGTGATAAATACAAAATACCTATTATTAATATTATTAATATTTAACTTTGTGGTTAGACATTATAACAGATTGTTAGTTAACTTTGTAAAAACCACTACCAGATTTTAGGTCTACCGGTTTCGAGACGTACCCGTCTCTTCGTCAGGATCAACACTACACCACTACATTCACAACACTACACACCTCAACCATAGTATTGTTACACTTCCACCAATAATTGATCACATGCGTGTTAGTCTTGTCAGGGACAAACATGTATGCACGATCAATTATTGGTGGAAGTGTAACAATACTATGGTTGAGGTGTGTAGTGTTGTGAATGTAGTGGTGTAGTGTTGATCCTGACGAAGAGACGGGTACGTCTCGAAACCGGTAGACCTAAAATCTGGTAGTGGTTTTTACAAAGTTAACTAACAATCTGTTACAAAATACCTATTCATATTTTTTATCTAAGATGTGTAGATATAGAATGACTTTCATTAATGCTTTTATAAAAACTGCTAACTGTCAATGGAATCCTTTTCTTATTGTGCGACTTTAACAATCCTATCCAATGAGACTTGTTTTTGCTCCCTTCTAAGGATTTTGCAGAAACGCAACATTGCATTAAACGGATTCATCGCTCACACTCCGATAGTCTTGTTCAGGCGGAGCTTTCCTACAAAATTTTGCAATGATTGCAGTGAGAAACAAGTAATCATGATGATTGAATAACGGCATCCTCCGTAGTGGAGCGTACGGTCGGGAGGGCTCACCAGACTGATCCAGGTTGAGGCAGTCCAGGTGGGATTTGGCCGCGCGGGGAGCCACGGACCTCGGCAGCTGCACGTCCAGGGCGCAGGAAGCCGCCGCGCTCACTTCGCCACGCACCGCCTGCAGAAGTGCAGAACGCAATACAATTTCTTAGAATGTTTATTTAAATTTCTAAGTTTTTTATTATTAAATCAAAATTCAAGGGATACAAAAGAATATTTTGAATTATACAGAACCCCGTTAATTCGAAATTTAAGGTACCTACAAAAAAAAAATTGCAATTACATTGCGAAATGTGCCAAATGTGGCAAACCTCGTGAAAAAAGCCATTAATTTTGTGGAAAACTCCACTAATTTTGCTAAAACTGTGTGTATTTTTGCATATTTAAAGAAATCATATCGAAAATGCAATATTTATTATGCTATTATAAAGATCCCGACATTTCTATTACTAAAGTACCCGATATTGAGATATATTTGTTGTTGTCGCTTGCGAAAAAAATCGAAATATTTTTTTTCATCAAATTTAAAAAAAGACGAATATGACCTAAAATGTATTGATAAGGTTAAAAATTATTTTAAATTACGAATTACCTGGATTTTCGAATTAAAGGGGTTAATCTGCTGTGAAATTAAAATTTTGGGACTTGTGGGTTTTAAAAAATTTCGATTTATGGCGAATTTCGAATTATCGGGCTTCGAATTACCGGGATTTTACTGTAACATTAATTTTTATTAATTTAGTTTGGTTCAAGAGATCGGACTGTGTCAACTTTTTGGTTTACATACCTTTGGTTCAGCCATGAAGTAGATGCGCCCGGCGGCGAGGTCCTCTGGGTCCTTGACTCGCACGGAGAACTCACATCTGTTGTCCTTGAAAGCCTGAAAGTGTAAGATGCAACATTAACATCTTGAAGGTTTACGCAGGCTTCAGATAAGCGTCGACAAAATTGGAGGCTAACTGACCTCAAACTTGAAGTTGAGCTGGTGCCCCGCCTTGGAAACGGGCAGCAGGTTGCCGGAGAACTCCAGGTACAGGCTCTTGGTATCCATCAACACGATGGGCGACGACTGGGCCAGCTCCGTGTAATGCTCCTGATGGTGCAGTAAAAATTATTTTCGTTATTATATTATTATTAATGTCCAACAAAACTCGCTCCTATAGACCACTACCTAAAATAACCAAACGGAAGAAGGCACAAAAAGTAATGTATAGATTGAGAAAAATAAATCTTGAGACAGTAAAAATCGTCATCCACCATCGACATTTCAACATCATTTCAAATCAATAAAAATTTCCAAAATTTTGTTTTATTTTCCGAATTCCACTGGCGGATATTACAGTTTAGCTTTGATTTCGATACGTTCCTCGTTAGCATCGTTTTTAAAACACAAAAATGTATTTAGGTCCTTTCATCTCCTATCCTATTACCTACCTTAATCACAGGAAGCAACGCAATAAAAATCATGAGTATGATCAAGACGAACACCTCGCCAAAAATGTTCTCAGGTTTTCACGGCCGTTCAGAATCTTCTGTGTGTAGTTTTCTGGAATATTCTGCCGGTGTATGTGAACTCTCTAGCCGACGTTTCAGATCCATCATCAGGGCTGATGTCAACTGACATATGTATATAAATATATGTATATAAATATATGTATATAAATATATAATGTGGTCTGACCTGTTCCAAGAGCGTCTTCCCCAGCTGCTGGTCGGTGAGGCACAGCACCAGCAGTCGGCCCTCCATGGCGTCCACCCTCTTGCCCAGCACCACGATGCGAGCCTCAAACGGCACCAGCAACATTTCTCTGCAATAATAAAAACAGGGAGTTTATACGCCACCCCGGTAAGGAACATTGGTACCACGTGTAATGCATCTCGATCGATGTCTTGTAGGTGTGTGCGAGCAGTATGTAAGTATGCGACTGCTGCGGGAACAGACAGGATGAGGCGCACAAATTTGGTGGACCGCACGAGGGCCAATTAGCATAAAATATTGTCGTACTTTATTGAATAAACTCGTGAAGTGACTCCAATACCACAACCTCGTCGCAGTAAAGAGAGAAATATCACACCAAGATACAATTGAAAATTTTTCGTACAATGAAAACAGGAAAACTCCCGCACAGGCAATGAAAAGTAGTGACGCAACGATTGCTACTTTCACGAATACGAATAATTCAACAAGGTAATAAATAATACACCGCTGTTCTTTTTTTACTAAGAGATTTAGTAATTAAAATTTAACACCGGCAAATTTTTGTTCAAAAAGCACAACATTTCTTTTATCCGTTTGTACATTCCCAGTGGTCGAAAATAAATACCACTTTTTTCACGCTTACTAGAGGTCATGATATTAGATTTAATTTTAAATTATTTTATAAGAGTTAACACTTTTACACACAACGGAAATAAAATGGAATGAACAATACGTATTACAAAACAAAAACTACATGAAATGAGCACCCAACCTTATTAATAACCCAACGAAACTATTATTATTATTATTATTGATAATGGGCAGGCAGCTTGAGCTGATAGGCCCATATCACTGTCTCTCATTTAAATATTTAGCCTATTCTTAAACTGATTGACACTGGCTGCAGACACAACGCCTTCAGGCAAACTGTTCCACATATTGACCACTCTATTGCTTAATGCATGCTTTCTTGGGTTACACGAGAACCGAGACTTGTTCAACTTCAGGTGATGTCCTCGAAGGCCCACATTAGTGTTAAATGCAAACATATCTGTCAGATTAGGAATATTGTAGTAGCCCAATAGAATCTTGAATGTCTCGATGAGGTCACCTCTTGCTAGTCGCTCCTGAAGAGTGGGCAGTTTCAATACTCTCAGCCTTTCCGCATATTCCAGGTTTTTAAGACCCAAGGGCAATTTTGTGGCTCGTCTCTGAACATTTTCCAGAAAAACTATATCTTTAGCAAAATATGGATTCCAGATCTGAGAGGCATATTCGAGGAGAGGCCTCACATATGTCTTATAAATAGTTGTGAATAGTGGTACTGTCAGATGTTGGAATGGAAACTAGATGAAAGAACTCATGTTATGCTGTGAAACAAGCAACAATTGACAACTTGAGAACTCAACAAATCCATTCATTCAATGAATCCCCGATAATAGAGTGCGTATGTATGTTCAGATACACGGTGCACAGCCAAACCGTAATTTGCGTTGCATTCAGTTATAAATAGTTTGTTTTTAATATTCGGCGAATACGAATATTTGGTAAATACATATCTACTATTCGGCGAATAAGGCATGTTACGAGCCATACTTACTTGTATAATTCAGTTGCCATTTTGGTTGCATCGGTAATTTGACGACAGTCCATCAACCAGAACCTGCAAAAGATCAAACGAATCATCAAAATTGATAGTTACAATTTTTGCGGAGCAAATTGTCACTCGAAGGCAATTAAAGCAGAGTCAAGAGAGTTTGAAGGGGAGCGGCACCTGGCGGAGACGGTGGTGGTGAAGCTGACGCAGTCGCCCACCTGCGTGAGGGGCGTGGAGCCGGTCACGTCCTCCCACACGGCGCTGGCCTGGCCGCCCATGATGGAGCACAGCAGGCGCAGGGTGTTGCCGCTGCCGAGGGTGCCGCCCTGAAGGTGGAAAATCAATGTTAAAAGCGCAGTATTTTGTAGATGACCAAATATAATTTTTTTGGTTATATATATATATATATATATACAGGGTTATTTGGAAAACATTAATAAACTCGCTGGACTATGGGCATCAAAACAGACCCTTTTAACACTAAGTATCTTGGGTATAGTTGAGTGTTCTGATTTTAAAATAAAACAGAATTGACGCTCTAATAAATATTAAAGAAAATATTACACTTAGGCTGATGCCACATTGCGCGTATCTTCCGTGTCTTTTACGTCGCGTAAAATCGGCAAAGCAAATGGGTCGACCAATCATACAAAATGCATTTATCAAACACACTATGCATATGATCAGTCAACCCCTTTGCTTTGCCGATTTTACGCGACGGAAGATCTTCGCAGTGTGGCGCTAGGCTTAAAGTTTCTAAAATTGCATCATACATTTTGACATTTGATAGGTGATATCTGTGGATGAAGTGTAAAACATAGACAAGATTTACATAAAGACAATTGTATGTATTTATATAATTAGTATTTATTTCTTTACGTTAATCGTAGACAGTAGAAATATCGTAAATACTGAACGTAGGAACTTTTTGTATTTTGTTTGATTTTTGGTGATTCGAATGTCTTTATTTTTAAATAATTTAACCCATAAAAATAAAGTTTTCATTAATAAATTCTTTATACGCAAGAAAGAGATCTGTATGCAGAATTTTTCATTTGATGTCTAATTAAAACTTGTTCTCTGTATAGGATGGATGCTTCTAGGAATAATTAATTTTCACCTATGCTACTTTTTCAGAACGACGTCACCCAAGTGTGATTATTCAGGAACCAATTTCCAATTTATAATAAACCGCATTCTTACCTGAGCGGTGGGCGGCAGCGGCATGGTGAGCGTGATGCTACGGTGGAACTTCCTCCTGCGAGGCTCCACCGTCAGCACGGGGCTGGCGGAGCCTCCGCGTCCGAGCACGCGCTGCACCAGGGCAGCCGGGGCGGGCTGCGCCTGGAGACCCACGCGGATGCGCTTGGTCAGGGCCGCCGCGGGGAACAGGGCTTGGACCTGCGGGCCACGGAGAGTGAGGAGTGTATTTTTGTTCCGATATTCAATATCACATTATCGTAGTCGGCGACGTATTTGATTGCCGCTCACCTGGGGAATGGCGCTGGAGGAGATGGTGCCTCCCTCGGGGCCGATGATGTGCATCTCCTGCCGGATGCGGGACACAACGGCGAAGTACTGGGGGAAGTCGCAGGTGATGATCTTGGCTATCCGACCACCCGTGGGATCTCCTTCCAGCTTGTCTTTAGCCAACGCTTCCTGAGTTGATAAAAGTAATATGTTTCATTTTTTTATCTGTAATATATTCGCTCTGAACAATCCAATGTTGAAAATGATCAAACAGACCTGTATCATCTGATTGTCGTTGTTGTGCAGGAAGTGATCGTGCCAGGTCTCGCCCGCGTCCGATCGGAGCACCACCAGCTCCCGCTCCTTGCACTGGCTCGTGAAGGCCGGCACCTCTATCACCACCGGGCTGGGGAAAACGAATTATACAATCACTTTCAGTGTGAGTTCACATTCAGATGTGCTCGTATCAGTAATTTAGAGGTCCCCAATATAATGGACAGACAATACAAATTATCAAATGCAATTATGTAGCGCATTACCTGAGGAAGGTGGCCTGAGCGGGCGCGAGCTGCAGCGGCCGGGCGGCCAGCGCCTCTCCCTCCATGAGCGGGGGCGGGTGCGGGGGAGCGCGACGGGCCGGGCGACACGTGACCCGAGTGGGCTGTGCCACGGCCCCGGCCGGCGCCACCACCGCCAGGCCGGCGCGGCGCGCCGAGCGCATGGCTCCGCCGCGAGCGTCCACCACAAAGGACGCCAGGAATCTATTGACAGGAGTATTATTATCTTTAGTGCCAGTCTTGAAAAATGACGTTACAAATATAATTTTTTATCATGTTTAATCATATTAAATTGTCTCAATCACACAAACTATTAGCTTGAATAAAAATTATGGACATCACAATGTGGTGAACGAGTATCGGTGCAAGTGTTTAACTAAAATGTAAAATACTCCACGAAACCCCAACCAATGCGACATACATTTTTCAAAAAAAAAAATTTTTCATGCCATGCAACAAACTGACCTATATTTCATCCATTTGTCCATTCAGAATTTTGACCTATGCGCGCGCATCTCTCAGTTCTTCAATTTTGACATCTTTTATTCAATAAACCATACAAATCATATGAAGATGCCAGCCCAGAGTCATTGTTTTATGTGCAATAAAGAGTGACTGAATAATAAAAATCGTGATTAAATTTCCCACAATTTACACTTTCCCATAATTTACAACACTTCATATCCAACCCTTTATTCTTCTTTAAATAACAAATTGTTTTTACAACATACTACTTGTGGGCAAAGAAAAAATATGAGTATAGAACAACGATGACAGTTCTCCAATTTATTGATTGCACAACAGTAACTACGATTAAAGATTCTTTGTTAGAAGAATGCAGTGTCCAGTAGGTAGGAGGCATCATACCCAATATGCAGCGGTTCCCTGTCCACGTTGACATTGTTGGAAGAGGCCTGCAGCAAAGGCACGTTGTCCGGCATGTCGCGGGTCCTCTCCGCCTCCCGCATGTAGCGGTACTGCTGCTGCTGCTGGGCGGGACACTCCACTTCTCCTGGGGGAAGGGACGACTCGTACATTAACTTCAGTAGGGAAAATTTGCCACAACTCTCTGAGCCACAGGCATAGAATTTGGCCATCAGAGAAGATGATTCATTGCTCAATATCTTGGACTATTCGCTTGTGAATTATGAATATGATAAATGCGCAAAAAAAGAGACAACAAAAATTACGTAAGTAATCACGTATTAAGGAATACAGAAACAATATATCAGACTAGACCAAGACTACAATTCAACATGTACTTCACATACCTCCTTCATCTTCAGAGTCGCTCATGAAGGTGTCCTGCATCAGCTCCGGTGCGGCCACTCGGTACCTTCCTTCGGGACCACCTCCTGGAAACGGCGATTCATTTGTTTCAAATAATATTCAACGTCACACAATAGAGGTCTTTTTGAAATGCAATTTGTAGGGATTCAATGTTACCTGAATCTCCAGCCGCCTGGCTGACGGTGTGCTCCGTGACTGGCCTCAGCGCCTCCACAACTCCGATGTATCCCAGGCGGTCTGCCACGCCGCAGGCTGTCTGCCCGCTCTGCAACGTACAATGTTTATATCATTTCCGGTGTGTGTTTGAAATGTTAAAAAAAAGACATTTAGTGACATATCAAAGAAAAATCTAACCAGAAGATTCTGAACGGTGGAGATAAACTGAGAAGGAATTATCTTGTAAACAAATAACCAGAGTCATACGAAGGAATTTGGAATAAGAAACTTACGCTGGTGAGCGCGTTGGGATCCGCCTTGTTCTTCAGCAGGATGTGGATGACCAGGGTGTGACCTTGCTGGGCGGCCTGGTGCAGCGGAGTGTACCTGGAGATTACGCGAGACAATCACTATAAAGTCAGACATCGTGACAAACACTCAGAGTTTGATCCGACTACAATGCATAAATTCCGGAATGTAATATCATATAATCAATTAATGCAAAATATGACAAATTACCCAATAGAGGTGGCAGCTCCCACATCGGCCCCCTTTTCCAGCAGCATCTTGACGATGGCGTGCTGGCCAAAGTGCGAGGCCACGTGCAGCGGCGTGTACCCGTCGTGTGTGCGCGCGTCTGTGTTGGCTCCGGCGCCCAGGAGGGCGGCGGCGGCCGGCACGCGCCCCTCCTGGGATGCGAGGTGCAGCGGAGTCAGGCCTGACACAAGTTTAATACAAATATAACATGGTGGGGCCAACACATTCTACACTTTTTAACACATCGCACCCCCAGTGCTAGACAAATTTGTTATATTAATAATGAGTTCATTTTTGAGTTAATATATATAATTTAATTACTAACTGCCTGGTGAACAGACATCGCAACTCTAAATTATTTATAATTCATAATGTGTGGTAAGGCAAAGGCGAAATGTATATTATACCTCTTAAAATGATAATTAATTTAATAGCTATTAAAAAATATCCATAATAACCTTTCCCGGAGGCATATTTGATTTACCATATTATCTCAGAAATGCCACTGCTTCTGTGGAGCTACTAAATCAACACTAGATGGCGTTGGTCAGGCAGTCAGAGTGCGCCCGCGCCGGCGGGAAGAAATATATTTGAACATTGTAACATTATTGCTCTCGCTGTCTTCTACTGGAATGTGAATTTTTTCGCATCGTATAAACGGATGTTATAATTGATTAGTAAACGTTGTAATCATATCGTTCCGGGAATTCACCAATTTATATTCTTTCACGTGTTATTTGTGACGTGGAAGAACACTCAAAGACTTCTCAAGATATCTGCAAAAAGGGCGGCACGAAGATCCTTGTGACCGGACAATTTCGACTGCCTTCGAAGTTGAAGAGGATGAATAGTCTATCACAGGTCAGTGGTCATTTGTGGGCGTATTTGGTTTACTCATGTATGTTTTTCAGAGAGAGGAAACGTAATTCGACATTCTTTTGCATGATTATCATATTAAGAGGTATTAATTGAATATTAAATTCACCAGCGGACGGCTATTTACACGCTGTCTGTCTACATTGGTATAATGTGTGATACTTCGAAACAATCCTATCTTTAGTTGACATAGTCACAAATTTTAATTTAATTTAGTTGCAATGTATTTATATTTTGCAATTGTAGTACTAGCAAAAGAGGACCCATGCGTTATTATTTATTTTAGAATTACTAGTTGGTGTAAAAAAGCAGCATGTAAGGTTTCATCGGTCAGTTCTAGAAAATGATATTCAGTAAAGGGCGTATTGGTAAATAAAACTAATTAATAAATGTACTCTTCAGTTTAATGTACTCACCATTATTAGCGGTCTCATTGACGTTGGCCTGGCGGTCCAGCAGCATCTCCACGCAGTCCGTGTGGCCCTCCTGCGCCGCCATGTGCAGCGCCGTGAAGCCCGCGCGGGACTTTACGCAGGGGTCGGCACCTGCGCACACAATACACAACCTCGTAGCATATGGCATGGGCTATTTACAAAATAAAATAGTCGGCCAAAAAGAGCGACAGTAGTCTCTCTGTCGTGTGATAGCATTACCTTATTTATAATCGGTGTATTCCTAGTTGACTGGTTTATGGTTAGTTAATCCAATCCCGAGCAAAAATCGCAATTTTGGGATTTGCTGTTTGTTTATTAATATCACATTTATAAAGGCCACAAAGTACAAATAAGCACTTAAAGAGTGTAACAGACTATAGACGTACCACTATAACTTGGCGTGCAAGGGAGGGCGTCCCTGTCGCGTAACAGAAGTTGTCAGGGTGTAAATTTATTACACAATACATAATGTACACAATGTCCGGTGATCGGTTCGTATTAAATACATAAATTTGGTCGGGCAGCACTAAAGAAACCATGCAGTAATGGCGGCCATTCTATCTGTCAAACTGTCAGACGGTAATATCGGTCCATTTATTCGCTTTTTCAGCTTCGCAAAACGTTAATACTTCATTGGCATTGTTCTTGCACCATCCCAGACTGTTTAGGATGTTTTGGACATAATAATTCAGTGTATATTGGTAATCAAGATGTCACAGCTCCCGACCAAATACAAAATTGAACTAAATGACAGGGCGAGGGGTTACCGCCGGGTGCGGGCGGGGCGGGTTTTAGTACAAAATTCGCCGCACGCCAAGTTTATACAGGTCATGAAAATATTGTGAGAGCAATGTCCTACAATAGGAATCTGCATTTTTGACTCATGATTTAGGCAGGAACTCTGTTACACCCTGTATATTTGATTAAATATTTATATTTGAGCAAGGGCCGGTTGTATCAACTTGGATTATAGTGAGTGACGACAGTTTCTGTGTTTCGGCATTTTAATTCACACACAACACAATAAACACATACATGGTCAAAACTGTGTTTCGGCATTTTAATTCACACACAACACAATAAACATATACATGTTCTTTTCGTATTTTGTTTTAAGATGTTCGAATAAGTAGGTATCTCGGTGGCTGGGGGCAAAGCACGGAGCTAAGAGGTGTCAAGCTCTCGGCAGTGGATCGGTAATTTGACACGGCGGCATACGGTTGGATTTTAAACATCTCGAGGTAAAATTGGAGACAAATAAAGGGTGTACAGTTTTGGCGAAGAACAATTGACATTAGATACTATAAACTTGAAGAAAGAAGACGGCGGATTACAATTTATCCGCACGGCGACAAGCGGCCTTCCATCGCAAGGTAAGTCCTTCGAATTTCTACTGTAACTAAATCTAAAATACAATTAGAAAAGATCAAACCACACAAGCAACTATTGAAGTTTTTAATTGACGGCGTAAATACCGTGAATCTCATTTTTTCAATTAAAAATGAATCAAATTTTTTGACACTAGTGTCAAAATGTACAATATTATGTTATAAATCTGTTTTCTGCACCTCATTATATGTCAGGTTTTGATAACTTTACATTTATATGCCGCAGGATAGATGAAAAGGTAGGCAGGTGACGTATCTGGAGTACTGTTTCTTGGATTGTGGTGGGGTAAGCCGTTACCGAAACTACAATGTTGAAAAATTTAATAAAAACGATTTTGACGACAGATGACAAAAATCGCGCACGGTGCGCGTGCGTGCCGCTTCACGGTTTAATCTGTCGTCGCCAACTACAATCCAAGATAATCCAGCCCTAAGTAACGAATCTTAAATCAAAAAATATGCGAATAATAATGCAAAATTGACAATGAACAGTTAGGATGTGAAACAATTGCATTATCATGAATAATATAATCAAAGCATTGGGCGTTTCATCGTTTAAGCTTTGATGTGATTTTGGTTCTTGGGCAACTTGTACACACTTACTGAAGGCATTGTCATTAGATACCTTTCAATCAATTGCATTTCATTTATCAGACGTGTGATTCAACAAGCAGATACTATCACATGTGTACAATCTGGGATACCGGGGTTGCATTCACTACTTACGATATTGAAACGTCAATATTCATGAACTGCCCGGTGAAAAAACAATGTAAAGTACATGGAAAAAACAGCGGCAATATTTACCGTGCTCCAGCAGCGCAAACGCAATGTCGGGATGGTTGTGTCGGCAGGCCACATGCAGGGCGGAGTGTCCGTTCTTGGCCAGCGAGTGGGGCGACGCACCTGGCGGCCCGGGACAGACACACGAGGGTTAGTCACAGTCACGCCGAGTATTAATGGTGCGGGGGACAATCAAACATCAATACAGTACTCGTATTAGATGGTGTCAACACGGTGGTGCCAGGTCAACCCGTATACCGATACCTTCCGGCTAAAACATCAACACCAAAAATCCAGTTTGCTGATCTAGTAGTAAATACATATTTTTTTAATCAATGACTGCCCTGATTCTGAACAGCACTGTATGCGTGATTCAAGACTACAATTTCATGATTGGAAACACTCTTTGACCCGATTGTATCAATGTGGATTAAAGTAATAATTAATTAAGATGGAAAATATAAAGTAAATGTTCATTTAAAACATGGATTTTTGCGTTCCCCGCCAATCAAACAACCAGTTTCCATAAAAATCTATGCTTTAAATGAACTTTTACTTTAATCCAACTTGATACAACCGGGCCTAATAGAATCAAATTTAATTACTACCAATTTCCATAGAAATTTAAAAAAAGTTAATATGTATTTGGTTACAATGTTTTGTCTGGAAGGTATCAATATATTCACAAAAAATAATGAATGAAAAGTACACAGAGTTATATTTCAACATTTCTTCAAACTCTCATTTCTCACTGGCTCGAACACCAATCACAATCACGACATAGACTGTGATTGTGATTGGTGTTCGATTGTAACAGTGATTGGTAACTGTGATTATTCACAATTAGCTGAGCATCACCGGCACTGAAACTGCATAACTTAGCGATAATTGTTATAATCGAACACCAAGCATTAAATCACAGTTTATCTTGTGTCACTGGCATTGTGCCGTATTATTTCTCAAAATTTCATTGACAAAAAATATTATTAAGATTTTTGTAAGGTGCATTATAAATTTAATAAATTCGCAATGATATCAAATGATTTATAACTTTTACAAGTAAAATTTCTATCAATTAGTTCGGCGGCGGCATTTGTCAAAATGTTGAACACAAATAATTTTAATTTTTATACTATAATGAGTGCAATTGCATTTATAATAGTATCAGAAAATCATACAGTCCTCGTGTATTATTAACCCAAGATGAGAGAAATTATTTTCCTAATAATAAAATTGTACAATGAATAAACACAACATTTGTAATTCACTAAAAAATGGTTTCAAACAACACTCAATACATTTAAATTTAATTATAAGAGCGCCAACGATTGACAAAGCTATAACAAAACAGAGCGGGATAGTTGAAAGTTGTCGACGGTGGAAGACACCCAACGAGCAAAAATCTACTTGAACATTACAAACATGCGGGTTCCTATCCGGGAGGCTCGGTGCGCACTGTGGCACGTGGTGTATGAAGGTCTGCTCTCGCAGTCTCATGTTTCATCACCAAGGTTGGGGCCAGAGTCACACCTGACTGGCACCAACACTGCGTATTATTCAGAACTGGTACAATAAATCTAGATAATCTGCGTTGAACGTTGTAACTGTCAAAACGGCTACACGCTACACAATGAAAATAGAGAACATGTTATAGAAGCATTTTATAAAAACCACATCATAAATCTCCACTTTTTAAATTGGATTATGGGTGTTTTGTTTCTTTTATAGAACAGGATTCGTTCTCCATACAATCCTACGCCCTTTGACCAACCTAAACCAAATTTTGCAGTTACCCTTTGGGACACCGTGCGAACATACGCCCTCTCCCCTGACTTCCCCGCCGCTAGAAAAGCTCCCCAGTAGCCAGACAAAACAATTGCCTCAGTTTCTTCAGCCATGATGTTCTCCTTTTTCTAGATATCCCGATTACCGGCAATCTTTCCCTGAATCATGAGATGTAACAACTGATAATTTTCTGGATGGCTGAGATATTCAAATGTTAAAATATTTATTGCTTTAGACACCTCTTTTCTTTATTCATCCAAGGCATAACACCATCTTTCTACCTTATTTTGAGCATTGCACCAATTATGTAAATTTTTTCCCTAGCGTAATAAGAGTCCTGATTACATAAATTATATAAAATTTGTCGCAAGCAAGTTTAAAAGCAGTTATTCCAATTTAAAAATCGTAATGATTTCCTTAGTAAGTTTGAGAGATCTACTATAGACAATTATTCAATGATTCAAATACATATCCATAGAAATGTGTAAAAAATTCAAAAGAAAAGGCTGATTTTCTAAGGTAATGCGTCATTTTCTATGAATAAAACAGCAAAAACATATAATTTGTATGGGCATCTGTGGTGCGAAGTGTCAAAAATGTATTTTACATCATTTATGTAATCAGAACCCTTTATTACGCTAGGGAAAAAAATGTACGAAATTGGTGAAACTTGAACATTGGTAACTATAGCCTTTTACAGATTCACATCTCAAATGCTTCAAGTCAACTTCATCACCTGTCGGGTGTCCACGCGTCAATTCTTCGCTTACTAAAATGCTACAGAATCATTATAAAAGTAAAGGTTATACAAATGATGGATGTAATTAGAATGAATCACAATTAATGGATTGCATGCAGATATCGCTCACTCAAAGACAATCACCTCCTGGTGTGGCGGCTATCAACTGAGCCTATCAACTCCACCTGGAAGATGGAGTATATATATATACTGAAGGGATAATTACCCTTGTCCAGAAGCAGCAGCGCTATGTCCGGGTGGCCGTAGTACGTGGCCATGTGCAGCGGCGTGATGCTGTTCTTGCCCAGCGCGTCGGGCTCTGCGCCGGCCTTCAGGAGCGCGCGCGCCACGCCCGCCCGCCCGTACTTGGCGGCCAGGTGCAGCGGGGAGAAGCCCTTGCGCGTGGCGCTGCTGACGGGGGCCCCCTGCTCCAGCAGGATGGCGGCCACTTCTTCTTTCCCTGGGAACAGTGCACACGTCAGATCTCTCTGTACGCAACAAACTTTGATAGAAAACGTGAAGGATAGCAAAGTTTCAAAGACACCAGATTGACAGTCAGATGTTTAAAAACGATTTTATGGCCACTCAGAATCTTAGTATCTTCTGTGCAGAGTTTTCCGGGTTTGCATTGCGTATAGATGCAGAGGACATCTCTCTGGCCGACGTTTCGGATCTCACTGCAGGGTCGAGAATAACCCAGAAAACTTTACATATAATACAAAACAAAGGCCAGCAACATCCAAAAAAAAATTGAATGCAGTCATCGAGGATTATTAATTTAGAATGTATTGAATTTGAAATTTTGTAGGAAATATAGCCTATAAATTTAAAGGAAATATATGATTTTGGAAGGATAGATACATAAAATCTACAATTCAGTGCATTATAAATTAATAATCCTCGGTGACTGCATTCAAAACATTTTTTAAATTTTTTGGATGTGCCTTTGCTTTTGTATATCATTTATAGCATCAAAACTGTTCATGTTAAGCGTCAGAACTATTAAAATGTAATTTGTACTTTGTTATTAATGCACCTTTGATAATTTGTATCAATGACAATGACACAAATACAAAAATCCAAGAAATGGATGCAAATCAACAATCAATGGGCTCCAACATGATACTAGACTAGAAAGAGAGTGAGACTGCCAATGAAGATATAATAAATTAATATAAAGCCAGAGGAAATAAGAAGAGATGACAAATATTATGCATTGAGCGCTCAGTCCTCACCTTCCTTAGCGGCAATGTGCAGCGGTGTGTAGGCATCTTTGGTCCGCGCCTCGACTGCGGCTCCGTGCTGCAGGAGAAGGGAGGCGATGTCCGCGTGACCCAGCCTTGCAGCCACGTGCAGGGCCGTCTGTTCTTCTCTAGCGCGTGCGTCCACCTGGCAGATGTGATTCATATTCGTATCAATTCACTCTCGCAAATCAAGAAAAATTGTTTGAAACTGAAAATTTGTTTGTATTGAAAAAATGGAAGTAAAACATGGACCTGGCAGACGAAAGTAGATTGAGTGCAGTGGAAATGATATCACTTAGGTGCATGAGTGGCAAATCCATTTATAATTGAGTAGAGAATAAAGAAATTAGGAAAGAATGTAAAGCAAAGTGAGTAGGACTAAAAAAGGTCACTCGCGTGATTCGGTCTTGTCGAATGACGAGGTTACGCTAGACAGATTTATGACGCGAGTGTTGATGGTCACAGAAATGGAATAGAAATTGCCGCGAAAGTCTTGAATGACCAAGCAAACCAGATGGTCCTGTTAAAAGCCTCAATAATTGGCGAAATTGCGTGAGAAGGTGTACAAATGTGGATGAAGCAAGAGTTATGAAGAGTATGTCACGATAATTTGATGATAAATTTTCTTAAGATTGAGTTACAATTACTCAGTTGAAATGGATCTCTCTGTTTGAGGGAGTGTGTGCTCCGGAGGACATACCTGCGCTCCATTCCTGAGCAGCACCCTGATGAGGTCTGTCTGCTGCGCCCGGGCGGCCAAGTGCAGAGGTGTCTCGCCCCGGGCTGTGGCCCTGTCGGCGGGCGCCCCCTGCTGGACGAGGTGGATGGCCACGTTCAAGCATCCCATGAAGGCCGCCACGTGCAGCGGAGTCAGGCCTGACTCGGTGGTCGCAGATATGTCTTAAAAGAAACAGTTGATTTATTTTAGACTATCAATTAGATTGTTACAAGGTTGGTTCCACATAAACAAGTCGTACATTTCAGTCAAATGTTAGCTGCTATGTATAAAATGATAGATCGGATAAATTTTTAGGATTTGGGATTGAAGACCAACCCCTTTGAAATAAATTGCATGGATTCTAAAAATTATACTACGATTTAAATTGTGATTACGTTTCAGAAAAGTGTGACAAGCACCGAATTATATTTTCCCAGATGATCCCAGAAAATTACGCGAGATACATTCTGCAATCAAGGTTATCATTTCAATAAGAGCTAAGTCTTATATTTTAATAAAAATCATCATAATAAGACAAAAACCCTTCCAGGTATCAACGTTAGGAAACGTTACAATAAAATATTATATTAAAAATTATGTCAATTAAAAAAAAAAATTACAAATAGAAATTCTAACAAATGCATTTTGATTTTAGGTTTTTAAAAAATGTGTAAGTTTGCCATCTTCCTTTCAGATTGCACATATTATCCTTATAACACTGGATATATATCTTATCTATATTCGAAAACAAAGAGATCCCAATTAGCCTAAAAAGAAAAGCCTTTGAATCATGCGTACTGCCAGTGATGACGTATGGAGTGGAGAGAATGGCCCTTACAAAAAAAAGTGTAGAAAAGCTCAAATGCACGCAACGATCTATGGAGAGATCCATGCTTGGAGTAATAATAATAATTGGATAATTTGTATAGCGCCGTTTTCGCGAAATACTCACCTCAAGGGCGCTTTACACAGAGAAATTATTATCTTACAAGACAACTTACTGCTAGAAAAGAAAAAACTTATTTACTATTACTTATTCACTAGGTGGCATACAAGAAGTGGAATTAAAATTGAGTACTATAATAGTTTGTGAGTCCCTGAAAGAATTGTGTTTTCGCGGAGTGCACAATAGGAGTGGAAAACATTAGCTAGCGTTGTTGTGGTTAGATTTTATAGGTTTTTATAGGATTGTCTAAATAAATGCGTCTTAAGTTGTTTTTTGAACAGTGGTAAGCTGTCAGTTTGTCTCAGTTTGTTAGGTAGTTTGTTCCATAACTTTGGTCCAGCCACCGCGAAAGCACGATCACCGAAATTAGTTTTGTGGACGCGATTTACTTCAGCTAACCTATTTGTATTAGATGTTGATGCTGAGCGAAGTGTTAGTTGTCTATTATTTGCGGAGAATGGAATGCAGAAGTCGGTTATGTATTGAGGGGCCATGTTGTGAATAGCCTTAAATATTGTAAGGCAAAGCTTATATTCAATCCTCTCTGGACATCTAAGCCAGTGAAGGTTTTGAAGATGGTTTGAGATGTGCGCAAACTTTGAAACGCCGGTAATAAGTCTTGCGGCGGCATTAAATACAGATTGTAATTTGTTTATTTCCTGTTTCGGGAGATGAGCGTAGATACCATTACAGTAGTCTAAGCGAGAGATAACGTATGCATTTATTAGTGATTTTGTTGCTTCTGTTGGGATGCTTTTGCGAATAGATTTAATGCGGCGTAAATGATAGAATGCAGAGCTGGTTGTGCTATTAATTTGTTTACTAAGAGACATGCTTGAATCCAAGTAGACTCCAAGTAGTTTGACATTAGTTTTAGGAATTATGTCAATATTTGAAATAGAGAGTGGGAGTTTTTCCAACAGGTGTTGGCGTCTTCGGGTAGCTGTCCAAAGGAACTCAGTTTTGGTCGGGTTAAGTTTCAGTTTATTCGAGGACATCCAAAGGTTTACGTCATTTATGCACTGAATGATAGATTGTTTTGGTATGTTTGTATCGTTTGGAGAACAATGGAAGTATAGTTGCCAGTCATCAGCATAACAGTGAGCTAGAAGTCCGTGTGTGGTAATGATATCAAATAAATCTTTTGTGTACATGATGAAAAGTAAAGGACCTAATACCGATCCTTGTGGAACACCTGACTTCATACAAACCGGTGCTGATTCAATGTTATCAATAACTACCGTTTGGAAACGGTTCGAGAGATAGGATTGGAACCATTTAAGCGCTGTACCGCGTAGACCGTAAGATACTTCCATTCTTCTCAGCAAGAAGTCATGGTCAATTGTGTCAAAAGCGGCACTCATGTCAAGAAGAGAGACGAGTACTAATTTGCCCGTATCTATTGCGAGTATGATGTCAGATAAAATTTTAAGGAGTCCGGTTTCTGTAGAGTGGTGTTTTCTGTAGGCTGATTGAAATTTACTAAATAAATTGTGTGCGTCCATATATGCATTCAGCCGCGAAGACACAATTCTTTCAAGCAGTTTAGCGATAAGTGGTAAATTGGATATAGGTCTGTAATTATTGAGGTCTTCTGCATCTAGCGTAGGTTTTTTTAAAATTGGAGTCACTATTGCACTTTTCAGAAAGTCGGGAACTTGTCCAGTGCCTAACGACATGTTGTAAAGTTTACAAAGAAAAGGTGCTAGCTAAGCCTAAGAGATAGAATTTAAATGACGAAATTAGGCGCAGAACTAGAGTAGTGGATATCATGGATCGTGTAGCGAAGCTAAAATGGCAATGGGCAGGACATGTTGCAAGGCACGATGTTACAAGATGGCCTCTCTGAGTTCTAAAATGGAGACCTTGGGAGAATAAAAGAGGCATCGGAAGACCTCAAAAGAGATGGGCCGACGATATAGCCGCTGTCGGGGGAAAGAAATGGCTACAATTAGCAAACAACAAGGAAGGATGGAAGGGATGGAAGAGGCCTATATCCAGCAGTGGAGAGACGAAGGCTAATGAAGAAGCAGAAGTGTTTCGATCTTGTCTACCCTATGGATGTCCCACAAAAGCTGAGCGCCTCATTACACGTGAGTAGCATTCTGATTTCAACCACCATAAGTATTGAGTTAACAAAACACTGGAATCTGGTGTAGACATTTATTCTGGTGGGTTGGAATAACATCACCCCACCAGATTACGAGGATACAAGTAAAGTGGAGGGGAGGAGACGGTATACTCACTGGCGCCATACTTTAGCAGCAGCTCCACCACCCTCAGGCGGTTCTTCTTGCAGGCAATGTGCAGCGGAGTGAAGCCGTTGAGAGCGCGGGCATTGGCATCGGCATTCCTGTCCAGTAAAAGCTTGGCCACCTGGAATAGAAAATTAAGAAATGAGCTCATTTCTGTTTTAGTTGATCGTTCTGTACGATTGAAAAATACTAGTCAAGTCATTTTCAAGCGCAGTATCCTTATACAGTAAAACTCTGTTCGTTCGAACCTCGATAATTCGAAATTTGCCATAATTCGAAATTTTTCTAACCCACAAGACCCAAAATGATAATTTCATAGTAGATTAACCCGAATCATTCCAAAACTGCGGTTATTCATAATAATTCTTAGCCCCTTGTGTCATAAATCTTTTATACACTTGTATACACTTTAGCTCACATGATTATTTTTTATAATTTGACGGAATTGAAAAAAAAAAGATTTTTTTGCAAGTGAGAACAACAAATATATCAATATCGGGTACTTTGGTAATAGAAATGTCGCGATATTGCTTAATGCATGCTTTCTTGGGTTACACGAGAACCGAGACTTGTACAACTTCAGGTGATGTCCTCGAAGGCCCACATTAGTGTTAAATGCAAACATATCTGTCATATTAGGAATATTGTGGTAGCCCGATAGAATCTTGAATGTCTCTTTTTTCTTTTATTACATTTCTCATACATACATACATACATACAATACAAACATTTCTCACAAATTTAATGGTTTTATATTATCATCAATATTGAATAAAGACTCCACTGAAACATCTGTTACTAGCTACTTGTATATACAACCCATATAAATAGGGTGATAATGGTGTGAACGCCAATAGGAAGCTGTCACGTGATGCAAGAACAGCAGTTTAAATCGCTTTTCTGTCGGTGAGGACACTACATACCTTGGTGTGACCGCAGTGCGCAGCTACGTGCAGCGCAGTCAGATAATCTACGGTGACATCGTCGATGGGCGCACCGGCGGCCAGCAGCGCCCTGGCCACCTCTACGTGCTCCCCTTGCACCGACATGTGGAGGGGAGTCAGTCCATTCTGAAAATTTGTCATATAACTCGGTTAAAGCCATGCCTACTCACAGCGATTTGTTTGAGATTATTTTCAAGCACGTCAGACTTTAAAAAAAAAGTTATGTATTTAATTTACAATGTCATTGATCATTTTTTACTCAACTCTATTTTTTATACAAACTGAAATTGTTTAATCGGAATAAAATTGGATAAAATATGTTACAAAAATGTATTTAAGAAATCACAAAGGCAGGACGTTCAGAAAATGGTGTGGTGAGTGGTTCCGAGCAACTGTCAGTACCAGCAGTATCCTATGCGCTGTGCATTGGTTGCGAAGGTAGAAAGGGTTGAATTAAAGAAGCATATTCCATGCAGGAGCTGGTTAACCGGTCGTGTGCCAGAGCGTAGATCTGCGTGAAAACTTTTGTACCCTCTATGTGCCAGAGCGCAGATCTGCGATCCCTAGACACGTATGCGAATTTGACCTATTTTACCTGCGTTTATGGGTTTTTAAAGCTTATCTATCATTGGTTACATAAGTTTTTGAATGAATAAACGAGTTCTATTTGTCAAGTCACCTTATTTGACGCGCAAACCGGACAAAAATCATTTCAAATGTCGTCTTCGAACCGCGCATTAATTGCGTTATTTATATGCTAAAAAAGGTGTTATTTTTTAATAAAAAAGTGTTAAAATTAAGTATTTTTATATTCTTTGATATATTTAGAACGAAAGTATCGAAATACAATATCTTTAGTGTTATTGCTTCCATGGTTTTATTCGATAAACATGTGCGTACATTTCTGACAGTAAATTTCGTTACTTATTTTCATAATTAACGAATAAGTAATTATTGTGCAAGTAATTATTGAAATATAAGTAATTATTGGAAGTCTGTATATTAAGAAACCTGAAACTGCAACTTCTTAGCAATTATTGTTGATTTTTACATGAATATAACCATCACAAAAAAGAGTCTAAAAAGCAGCAATCGTGCACGAAATTGCGCGGTATACATAGTACATTCCGCGTTACGTACAGCCAGCACACGACCGATTATATCTCTAATGCAGAGCTCACTCCTAGAAGAAATGCCACACATTGCGATAGACCACGTATGCTGTTATCACAACTAACCGAGAGTAAGACGAAATGCAAGATAATGTAAGACGTTATTTCCCCTCTTCAAGCACAAGAGTTAGTCTCTTTTTGAAGAGATACAACGAAAAAAAGTGTAGTAATTATAGTTTTAATAGACTGGAGTAAAATAGTGTAATAAACTGTAGCTTATAATTAAATAAAAATATAGTTTTTGTTTTATTTTAACACATAAAAAAAATTCACCCAGTAAATGTAGTAACAGTAAACGGTGTACAAAATGACTATAAAATGGCTGTACAAAATTTTCCTTAAACCTAATGCTTTTAACGAAAACAATTCAACACCCAACGCGTTTATCTAAAAAAGGTTGACTTTTAATTGCGTCGATATTAATATTAAGAAACCAAGCCGACAATAATGTTCAACTCACTTTAGTCTTGCAGGCGATGGGAGCACCCTGCTGCAGCAGCCGGGCGACCACGGCCGTGTGTCCGGACCGCGCGGCGCAGTGCAGCGGCGTCAGGCCGTCGCGTGTCACCGCCCCTATGTTGGCACCTGCAATGTGATAATGGGCTGGAGTAATTGCGGTGGTATTCTTCTATTGTGTCTGTCATTCCGTGCAACTGTTTCTGTGCAGTTTTCGCTGAATCTCGAGTCAAAGGTCCAAGTATCAAGCAACAATTCTAGGTTCTATCTGCGCTCCTTGGTTGCCTGACTGGGTTTTTTTAATTTTTTTATTTTTATTTATTCTTAAAATAGGCAATATAATTAAATTTATATTTCCTAATATATACAGTGTAAAATATCATTTATAAATATGTAAAATATCAAATATATTTCTAATCAAAAGTACGTATCTCAAACTCTCTTAGTTTTTTCTTAAAAATTTTCATATTCTTTTCATCTCTAATATCCTCTGGCAGACTCGCATATAACTTCATCCCACTGTACATCACAAAAGTTTGCGATCCTTTTTTCTTTCTGAATGGCAATCTTATTGCATCTTTTTTTCTTGTACAATGGTCATGTTCATGTTGGTTTTCTCTTATATTTCTTACTAATTCAAATGTATTGTTGTGTCCATTAAAAATTTTGTATATAAATAGAAAAATTAAAATGAATTATTTGTCTAAATGTCATTATTTGTAGACTTTCTAACATCAATTTGATTCTTGTCTATCGATTTCTTTTTAGTATTATTCTTAATGCTTTATTTTGGAGTATTGTTAACTTTTTCGTTTGAGGTATTCCTATAAAATCATGTTGCAATATACAGAGTATCTATTGTTATGAAAATATATGAGGATAGTGTTTAATGTGACAGAAACATGGTATCCACGAAATACATGGGTTGATCAGATAAACCAAAAATTAGACAGCCCTGTTAAAAGCTGATTTTAATGATAAAAAATTGTGTGTGTACTCATGTACGCGCGATAGAAAATATACAAACATAAAATAAGGACAAAATTATATATTAATGACAATATTGAGTTGTAAAAATCTACACTGATCATTGTCCATTATTTTATTGAGTTTCATGAAAAGAATTGAAACACATATTTACAGAAATGTAAATATGTGTGCCTCGAATATTTAAAATAATTAAGGCAAACAAAAACTTTCTTAAGAAATAATCTGAACATTTGTGAACTCGCATGTAAACAAAACCTGACAGCTAACAATAATTCAATATGCCTTCTTTATTGAGGGATTGTTCGTTTTCAAAAACGTGTACATTTTCAAAAAAAAAGTCCAAATATTCACTTTCACGTTTTATCAATTTTCGACCTAAAACGGTTCTGTATTCAAAAGTTTTGAAACTATACAACTTTCGCATCCGCATTAAATGTCTAAGTAATGAATGCATTTTTTATTTTAAAAACGAATATCTGACAATTAGGTTTATTTTTCGCAATAAATAATTCTTCAAAAATCACTTCGTTTTTGTATATGTGACAAATAAAAAATTTCTTAAAAACGATCAAAACATTCATGAACTCACATGTAAACAGAATCAGCTGAGAAGAATTCAATATGGCGTCGTTAGTTCTAGTCTCTCGTTTCCGCTACATGCTGCGTGCGCAACTTCCATTACAATAAAAAAATTACTCTAAACGCGCCAAAAGAAGTATAACTTCAAAAGGCAAATAGGTTTTAATTTTGAATATACATTGTATCCTGATGAGGTGACCATTAGCCCCGAAAAGTTGATATTTAAATATACAAGGTGTACCAGAGCTAGCAGCAGAAACTTGGTCGGTGGATTCCTGAGTATTTTATGAGTCTAAAATGTTCAAGCAACCATGACCTAAAATCAATAGTTATGGAGATATGCAATATCAAAGTTTGCATTTTTTTTCAATATTTCAGATTTATTTTGTGCAAAAAGTTAAACTATCATTACAGTAACTTATATCGATTATGAAAAATTCATTTTCCTCAATACAACTTAAATAAAATGACAAAAACCTTGTAAAAAATTTTTTTTTTCGATTTTCGCAAGGTTTTTATTATTTTATTCGACTCGTATTAAAGCGAATGGATTTTTCATAATCGACATAAGTTATTGTAATAATATTTCAACTTTTTGCAAAAAATAAGTAAGAAATATTGAAAAAAAATGCAATTTTGATATTGCATATCTCCATAACTATTGACATTAGGCCATGTTTGCTCGAATATTTTAGACTCACAACATAGTCGGGAATCTACCTGCCAAGTTTCTGCTGCTAGCTCCGGTACACCCTGTATAGTGGTTTCATTTAAAGCAGTTTTTATTATATTGAATAACGACATGTATTTAAGTTCTCCAATTAGTTTAAGTACAATAATATTTATTTTAACAAAGTAGTACAGCTGCAAGAAAGATGATCCCGGTCACAAGCAAACTATTTTTACTTTAATCAGATCCTAAATCCACCGTGGGCATTTCAAAATGAAAAACGCAATCTGCCCCTTCTCTTTGGGTGCTCCCGTTCCAATGGAGACTCACCATTTTCTATGAGCATGTCCACCATGCCCGCCTGCCCCCACTTGGAGGCCACGTGCAGCGGCGTGATGGAGTGCTTGGCCGCGTGGTTCACGTCAGCCCCCCGGGCGCGCAGCACGGCGGCCACGGACGTGTTGCCGTAGTGCGCCGCGATGTGCAGCGGTGTGAAGCCCGACTTGCTGCACGCGTCGGGATTGTGGTCGTTCTGGAAGTAAAGACTCGTTAGAGAAAAGTAAGAGATACTAAGGTGCATGTTAGTAGATGAGAATATATAGAATTCAATAGCTGTATAAAGGAAAACGTTAAAAAAAATTTTTGAATATAAAATATTCTTTGCACTTTGGGCGAAAGTCTGCAGTTATGGAGATAAGATTTTTTTTCAATATTTCTGACCTATCTTCTGTAAATATTAATGAGTTGTAATATATTGTCATGAGGGACAAAACTAATATTTGTAAGCAATTCCAAAATTTTACTAAGCGTGAACTGCAAGACACAAACATTAGCTAGAACACTATTCCGTAATTTGCACTAAAATATTCCACCCA
Organism: Agrypnia vestita; assembly: GCA_016648135.1. Classification (NCBI taxonomy): domain Eukaryota; kingdom Metazoa; phylum Arthropoda; class Insecta; order Trichoptera; family Phryganeidae; genus Agrypnia; species Agrypnia vestita. Next base: position 204,584 of record JADDOH010004546.1, read on the forward strand.
TCTCTGGTACTCGTCACACTAGAATATTCCAGCCATCTGCGGAACACTTTACGTGTTTGTCTATTGTGCAGTGGGCTTGTCTATTGGTACGTATCTATGACGAATTTAAACCTGCTGCTGCAATGTAATTTATAAAGAACCCAATCTCTCGAACCTTCTCACATATACATTCTTCCGGCTTCCAGAGTATTCCAAAACGTTCTAAAAACCTGCAATTACTCGCAGTTCCCTTTGATTTAAAAATTGCACGACTGTATTGACACACAGCTTGCAACTCAACATGTCCATGTCATCTGGCATTTACATCAAACTGAGACATTGCTTTGAATTCATTTTTCATTTCTTTAGCCGAGTTTAATTCATCATCACAAACATTAAAAGATTTAATGATTAATAAGTCACCTCCAACAACAGTGTGGCAGCCTTCACGTCGTCCTTCTTGGCGGCAATGTGCAGCGCCGGCAGTCGCACCTTGCCGCGGGTGTCGGCCTCGAGCAGCTCGGCCACCACGCGCTCGTGTCCCTGCTGCATGGCCACGGCCAGTGGGGTGAATCCGTCCTGAAACAGAACACATTCGGATCAAATTCATTTAGACAATTTTAAACAAGGATGAAGATTTATCACACTTGAGGCAAAAATACAAATGTCAACTAAAATTGATTAGCCTCTTCCGGCTGCAGTGAGTCAATTTTTGTCAAAGATGATGCATACCAGGCCGCATTGCAATGGCCATCATGGAGCTAATAGTATCCTTGACCTAAAGTGTAGACTATAACGAAGATAGACTTACAGCAAACAAACGCAAAAAATCTTTGGTTTTGATCGACAGTTTTGGAGACGATACACGCTACAGGTCGACCACAATTAAAAGACCATTCCCTAGCTTTGTCCGGTAAGAAGAAAGCGGGGGAAAGTTGCCTGGCAAGCCCATATTACAAGTCTCAATATGGTATTCCAAATAAATATATATTTTTCAGTTTAAAAAAGGTTACTTACTTACTAGAAAAACTTATTTTGTGTTCATTTTTTGCATTGTAACAACACACATTATTTTGAATGTGGTCTAGCTATAAACAGATTATTATTTAACTGAAAAAGTATATTTCAGAAGAGATAGAAATAGTATGTCAGTAGATACAACAATTTTTAGCCACTACAAGAATTCAAATATCTTTCCAACTACAATTGTTGGTGCAAATGTCAGTATTAAGAATAAGAATTTTATTATAAACATGTGTGCGTGTGCATTACAAACCATAGAGTGAAAACCAAAAACCTAAGTATGAAAAACATCAACAAATTCTAAGAAGCGAGAACAACAGAGAACACAGTACCACGACTCTTCAATAAAATACCGGAGCATATAAAGAATATCACCCAACGTACGAGGAAGGGAAATAAGGAAATTCCTACTAAATAACTTGACTCTGGAAATTTAGTCATAATATATATAAGATAATAATATTATTATATAATATTATTATTTTGTATATATTTTATCCTATGTAAACTATACCTTATACCTATAACTAAATATGCAAGAAAATGGAAAAGAAACGTGCCGAGAAGCTGTACAAGGCTTGGCACGATCTATTACAATAGAAAATAGGTATATATTTAATAAATGATAACAATAATAATAGATGTCTAGTACAAAGTGAAATACTAGACATCTATGAGACACATATAGAGATGTTGATAATCCATACATTAAATATGAGTAAAATGAATGCAAAGTGAACTGGCTGCAGTATTTAAAAAAAATATATTTTAAAATATTTTTATTTATTTTTATTTATTACATTTTTTTTTACATCTCAGACCCACAAAACATCACATTGATATTTGTCTGTAGGCGCATCAATAAATATATATATATATAAATAAATTGTAGTTACCAGAAATACATTCATATTAATTAATTACATAATTTTAAAAAACATTCCAAACAGACAGTAAAAGAGGCGTTACCAGTGACAGAAATTTTTTGAATCATTATACAGAAATGTCATACAAAAAAAGTTATGGTCAGCATTCACAAGCCAAAAGTTTCAGAATACTGTAGGATAGTATAGATAATATAATATTATTTGAAAGAATGATTGTAATAAAAAAACCACCCGTGGGTTCATTAAATACTCAACCAACTGACCTCAGTGGCGAGGGCCTGGCTGGCCCCGTGCCCCAGCAGCAGCCTGACGCAGGTGGCATGCCCCTCCTGCGCCGCCATGTACAGCGGTGTGAAGCCGGCAGCGCTCTGGGCGTCGGCGGCGGCACCGGCGGCCAGAAGAGCGCGAGCGGCCGCTTCCTGGCCGGCCAATGCGGCTATGTGCAGCGCTGTGTTTCCTGCAAGGCAAGTTCACCAAAGGTAAAGCAAATATAATGAAAATATGGCTGAAACCAAGATAATGGTCCCATTGCATATACAATGAAAATGAGTATTTCACTATATTATTGAATGTGCTAATAACAAAATGAAAGATAATTTACGTTTAAATAGTAAGTATTAAATAAGATATTACACTTTAAAGTTTCGAAAAATGCACTGCATATTTTGACATTTCATAGGCAGTATATGAGGTTAGATTAGGTTATTAGGTTTGGTTTGGTTTGTTTAATTTAGATTATGATTATTTTAGTTTTTTTATTTATTTATTGTTTATTTACATTTAGATTAGTTAATACAAGATACTAATAACTGCCACACTAGGTAAAAACCTGTTCTGTGGCAGTTATTCTCATATGGTATTTATGTAGTAGTAAAAAATGACAATTAAAGAATCTAAATCTAAAAGAAAATAAAAAGAAAAGAAAATATATATACAAAATCAAGATAAAAATTTAAAGTAAATCATAGGAATAAATCTAAGAGAAAAGAAAAGAAAATACACATACAAAATTAAGATAAGAATTTAAGTACAAAAATAAATATTATATTATAGTATACTATAAATTATATAAATAGTTTTTGCCAAATCAGAGGTCAAGGGCGGATCACTTCTTCAGCATACCTTCTACCTGATATTTTTATAAACTTATTAATATGATGTTTAAAAGGTTTGTGTACAGTTATTTCTTTAGTTTCATTAGGTAACTATTGAAAACAAGCGGGGCAGTGAAATTAAATTGTCTTTGCCCAAAAGATGTTTTCCTTTTAGGTACCTCGAAATTAATTGCATTTGCCAACCTTGTAACCCATGTTTGTTGTGTACGATTAAAATTTTCCTTGTCCTTGTGGAGTTAGATTAAATTAACAGGACGTTAAATTATAGTGTGAAATACTTATTTTCATTGTGTGAACAAGTGGACCATATTCTTGGATTATTCCGAAAATATATTTAAATCACCTTAGATTAGGATTCAGAAATCAATATTCACCCAAAGCTAAATGAGCTAACAGAGATTGAAGAATTAACTTAAGTTGATTACTTCACTGGGTTGAAAAAATCGTCATTAACACCATCATTGCCACAACAGTCCTGAGTGGATTTTGGTCTATTCAAACAGAGATCTCCATTCTAGGCTGTCCCTGGAAGATGTTTAAAATGGCTGCACCATCACCGATTTTGCGCATCCGTCAATGTTTGGGTTGTCTTCAACGACGCTTCGCCGTCTCTCAAGTTGTTAGATAGAAAGAGATAGAGTTTTCGCTGCTTAGTCTTAAGAATCTGTAAATGCTGGAGTTCTTATTCACATCGGACTGAATAAATACGCATACTGCTTCCACAAAAACGGCACAAGAAGAATTTATAATAAAAAAATGGATTGTTTATAAAGGCCCAAATTATTTAAAATTGCGAACTTATGGAAATAATTTTTCAAAAAGGTACATATTCAGTTTTTTTTAACAAAATTTCTAATGAACTTTCCATTTTACGGAAGGCACAATTTCACGCTTTTGGGCATGCTACCGCAAATGCCCGTTCACTAAACTTAGTCTTCCGGAAACGGAAACGATCTTTCTGTAGCTAAAGTAGAGACTGACCTCAGAGTTTGATGTCTTCCAATCAAGCTGTCTGAGATGCAGAATTATTGAAGATACAGAGGCGCCATGTACAACATGCCATGCCTTGTACACAACCGACCCAACTTAAATTTTTATTAAATTTAAATTTGATTATTTCATGGAAACGGAGCCAATGTAGTTCGTACAGACGTTTTGTTATGTGTGAGAAATTTGATACTCTATATGTTATTCATGCTCCATATATTATTCATACGAGTTCTTCTGTGTAAAATATATGTATATTGTGTTGTATAAGTAACTAGCTGTTCATACCTGGCGTTGCCCGGGTTAAGAATTTAGTTAAAAATAAGTTTGTGGGGACAGAAAGGTTTCATTGTTGGGACGGATATATCAGGGGAGGGGGAAGGGTTATGGGGATGGAGGAAATGTTACCTATGTTGCCGGTTCCTAAAGAGTAAGTATGCAAAATTTGGGTCAGATCGGACAAATGGTGTAGATATGCATGAAAAATATATCGGGGGTGGCAAAGGGATAAAGACGGAGGGATAAATCTCCATCCATCTTGCTAGTACTTTTCATTTGTCCTTGCTTTTTTTTAAATTGCTATAACTTTTATTCTTATGTATTTTATATTGTTCATGTTATGAAATATATTTTTTTGGACTATGTCCGTTAATTTCAATAAATAAATAAAAAAGATAGGCAAATGATGGTATAACCGTATGAATGTATGACAATTTTTTTTTAAGGATTCAACCCATGAGAATTTCGGACTCTCTAACCGATCACTGAATCAAAATGTGAATGAATGACCTGTTGTAGCATCCGTAATAATACGGACAGTGTTACAATGGTCGTGTGATCATGCAGTGATAACCCGCCGGGTAACAATACTCAATACTCTGGTTGATGTCATGCACGCCCAGCAGTCACGTCATGCACCGCAAATGTCACTTACAGAAGGTCGTCCCTCGCAAGGTCCAATTAATACAATGCAACGCAAAATTGATGTAAACAGTGTAATAATCTGTTTCACAACCACGGTCCAAAGAAAAAAACTGAATATTCAGAAAAAAAATTAACGGAGCAAGTCTTTGAAACGCTACACCGAGTCTTGTGCATGCAACCAGAAGTGCATTCGGTAGACAACTAATTGCTGAAACTAGATGATGACAATTAGTATGCCTAGTCGCACGGACTAATTGGGAACACGGTGTTTAATGAATGTGTTACTTGTTTTAAAAAATGCGTGTACTTATGGAGGTACTTCTTTGGCATACATGCACCATGTGCGTACCTGGACAGATGCGCACGCGAATTTACCCTGCCCCTACTAAATTTGCAGGCCGGATCTCTTGCAGTGAACTTAACCGATATATGAAATATACTCTCTTTGATGGCCAACTTCATGGTGTGAAAACTTCCGTCGCAAAATGTGCGAGCACTTTGTTGCATACTAGAATTTCACCTCAAATACACACTTACTATTCTTTAGAAACGGCTTTTCACAAAACGCACAGAAAAACAGTGCTTTTTACTTTGGGCTTTTTGCTGGAAAGAATGGAGACACCTAGAATAAACTAGTGACCAATGGGGATGTACGAGGAGAGGTCCATCTACTACAATATGGGCGGACCAAGTTCCGAATATGACCAGAGCCTAGTTACACATCACAGTAAACGGGACCCACAATAGTAACGTGTGGAGGCAATCAGTTGCAACCAGGAGAATAGGCAGCGCGCTTCTTCGGCGGCCTCGCTATTCTGATTTATTCCTTCATCTAACTCCTGTCCACGTAGAAATTACCTCGTAAAATTGTTTCTTAAACCAATCACAACATTCAAATATCTGTCGTTAAATAAAATTGTTAAGTAAACAAAACATGGAGGGTATATACAAAAAAAAAATTAAAAACATGTTTTGAATGCAGTCACCGAGATAGATTGTACCGAATTCGAGATTAAATAGGAAATACAACTCTGTCCCTTCTAAAATCATGTTTACAAATCACTATTAAAAACAAAGGCAGCTATATCCACTTCGAACAATCAACCCCCAAAGATGTGTCAAGGGACAAAATGGCCGCTTCATACCAAGTGAGAGTTGATGTCAATTTAAGACTGGAACATCTTAGCAAAGAGCAATATCCGATTATGTAATTAGCAAAAGCAGCAATCTCCACTATTCAGTAGCAAACACAGCAACTAACTATTTATTTATACACGTATATAAAAATAAAACTGAGGTGGCAATTGTTTTCAAAGAGTAGTGACAGGTTGGTGAAATACCTTGGTGTTAGCGCCATTAAATTAATTTGTAAACTAGGAAAAAGAAACTAGGAAACTCTCTCCCATTCCCTACCAATTTCCCTCAAGCGAGCAAGTACTAGAGCCGCTCCAGTTTTGAAAAACGAAGCCGTCACAAGACGGAAAAAACAGCTGCAATCGCAATAGAAAAATGTCAGTAAAGAAAGTGACCGCATAATTTTTCTCGCTGTGAACTACCGCAAATCTGAAATAAAGATTTAATTATTGATGCGAGTGTTTTGCCTTAAAATTAACGGGAAACACCTCGCCGTTAGAAGTTTAGGAGATAAAGAAGAGGCAAGAGGAGAACCAAAGAAGCGAAGGCAGAAAGGTGAGTGCTTGCCTTGTTCCCAATTACCCATCACAGTATCTCCCAATCACTTGGGATATTGCTATCTTTGCTTTTATACCCCCTAGTATTATTTAACTCCGTGTATGTTGGAGAATAAGGAATTCAATAATCAAAGAACAAACAAAAACGAAGAATGTTAAAGCATCCATCAGAAGGCTTAAATGGAAATGGACTGGACATACAATCAGGGGAAGAGTGGAATGGTCAAAAACAATAATGTATTGGTTCACAAGAGACAAGAAAAGGAAACGAGGCCTTCTAGAAGATGGGTGGATGAGATCAAGGCTACACCAGGTGGACCAGAATAGTAAAAGATAGGGAGGAATAGAGGAAATTGGTGGAGGCCTTTGCCAAAAGGCATACAGACGGAACTACCATGGTGTGACAACCTAACTTGTCACAAGCTAATTTTAAATGTTATGAATGTCTGAATAAAGGCTATTATTATTATTATACTATACTAGCGGCCCGCCCCGGCTTCGCACGGGTATTTAACAAAAATTTAAAAAATTATACATTTTAACACGCACATGTGCACCCTTCTTTTTGCGTCAGAGGTTACTAAAAAAGAGTACATTTTACATCACTTTGCTCTATTATCAATAATTTCCACAGCGTACGCGATATAAGGGGGTTTTTTGATATTTTTGTCACACGTTGGGTTACATTATCGATGTTTTAATACAGATCCCTAACATTTTTGAAAATATTCTATAACCTATGTTCATCAGGAATAATGTAGGATTCTAAATATGAAAGAATTTTTCCAATCGGTCCAGTAGTTTCGGAGCCTATTCAATTCAAACAAACAATCAAATCTTTCCTCTTTATAATATTAGTATAGATTATCCACATGAAAAAGATGTTCTGCAGTCATGATCTCAATCTTGGATTACGAATGCAAATCAGATAGGTCAGATGCTACGTGTTTTCAGTATTATTGTACGGAATGAAAGCATGGACGCTTACCGAAGAACTGATAAGGTAACTTGAGGCATTCCTGATGTGGATCTACAGAAGAATTCTCAAAATAAGCTGGATGGACAGAGTTACGAATGAAGATGTTATGGCTCGGATGAATAAAGAAAAATAAGTTATTAAAACAATAAAAATCCGAAAACTTTAATATCTAGAACACGTGCTGAGACACCCAGAGAAATGCGAGATCTTGCGTCTCATAATGCAGGGAAAGATTGCCGGAAGTCGGGGCCCTGGAAGAAGGAGGACTTCATGGCTGAAAAACTTGAGACAGTGGTTTGGCCAGTCTACTGTGGAGCTGTTCCGGGCCGCAGTAAACAAAGTCCGCATAGCCAACATGATAGCCAACGTCCGTTAAATGAACAGGGCACGAGAAGAAGAAGATATTATATTATATTATAGAAAGTCAGTTGAATTAGTATGTGTAAGCCACACATTGTTACGTTGTGTTGGTGTTTACAGCCCTAAACACCAACGCTTCTTAGCTCTTTAGCAGCTGAACGTTTAAACCAGGGTTCGAAAAAATCCGATTTTTATAATAAAAATCAAATAATCGGATTTTTTGATATATATCCGATATATGTCAAAAACTGGATATATATCCAAACTTTTTTCTCCTTTTTTGCGCACGTCGATTGATACAAACTCGAAATAATTGGGAAATTTATTTTTTTATTTTGTATTTGAATTATTATTTATTAAATAAATTAATTGCATACTGAAAAAAGCTTATATATGCAATTATTATATATAAGTTATAAAAGTTGCTCTTTCTAATGTAGTGTTATGGGTGTTTGTTTCTTTATGTGAAATAAAAAACGGATTATATTAAACAAGTGAAACTAAAAAATAACCATAGCACTTTTTAAAGTACAACTAGCGCCATCTAGTAACGACCGCAGATATTAAAAAAAAAACAACCTGTAGCATTTTTTAAAATACAACTAACGCCATCTGTTAACATTTGCAGAAAGATTTCTTGGATATATATCAAAAATAAAAATCGAGCCATAAATATCGTGATATATATCCTCGAACCCTGGTTTAAACATTGATGGACTGGAGGTAATTCACGACGACACGGGAAATAATTAATCTTCACATTGGTGAGCTTTTGAAGGACGCCCCATAATTACGCAAATCTTCCAAACGCATCGCAAAATATTCGACTGCTAGGAATAATTTAAGAGAGAATTGAAATTTGGATGTGATTTAATGCAGTGTCTTGTAGCATCGTACAAACTTGATCGCATAGTACAAATTCCTCATTGTAAATTGCATTTAAGTATTGGGCTGAGATCCAAGATTCTCCGTATTATTAATATTCCAAACAGTTTTTGGCAATTCACTCCAAATGAAGGATATTCAATCCGGCTTTATATACAAGTTATTTGTAAAATATTAATAACCTCGCAGGACTATTTTCCTGCCTTGATTATGAGTTGAAAATGTTCAAGCAACCATGACCAACCAACCAAGTTATGGAGGTATGCGACATCAAAGATTGCATTTTTTTAAAAATATTTCTGACTTATTTTTTGTAAAACGTCGGACTAAATAAAGTATATCGAATATGAAAAATTTATTCCCTTTAAAACAAGTCAAATAAAATAATAAAAACCCTTAAATTCCAATTGGAATTTCTGCAGGGTTTTCATCATTTTATTTAACTTTTATTGAAACTAATGAATTTTTCGTAATATAAGTTGAGGTACAGATACACATGCTTATTAGTGGCATGCCATTTAGTGGTATGCTCATAAATCAACCGGGGGTTGACATTGGAGCATGCCACTAAGTGGCATGCTCATTACTGGCAATGTGCGCATGTCACTAATAAGCAAGGCCTAAAGAAGGTCGATACTGCGCATGCTCACGTGCCACTAACAAGCATGTGTATCAGTAGCTTTACTGCAATGACAGTCCAACGTTTTGCAAAAAACAAAACAGAAATATTGAAAAATAATGCAAACTTTGATGATGCATATCTCTATAACTATTGATATTAGGTCATGGTTGCTTGAACATTTTCGACTCACAATCAAGGCAGAAATATAGTTCTGCGAGGTTATTAATGTTTACCAGATAACCCTGCATAACATTGTGCCATGAAAGACGATGGCACTGTTTTAGATATAACATGAATCTTTTAATCGAAACACGTCACGCCTCCACTTCTGTGTTCTTGTTCACTTAAGTGTTTTCATGCAAGTACAGTTGTTCACGCCAATCCATTATTCCATACTGTAAGCCAAGTTGAAATGGTCCGAACCACAGAGTCATATCATCATTGCATTACACTCTCATTAAACCTAGCTTCATAGGCTTTACGCAATATAGACACTATGTAATGTTAGTTGCGTTACCTTTCTTGGTGGCTGCGTCCACCAGGGCGCCCCTCGTGAGCAGTTCCTGGACCACCTCCACGTGTCCATCCTTGGCCGCCAGGTGCAGGGCGTTCAGTCCATTCTGTAAAATACAGGGAAACCCATCAGTCGGAATCGCAACATTCTTTACAGCACGTTAATCAATCAAGTCATTAATAATCCTGATAAAAAATCCCAGAAAACCCTGGCAAAAAATAAAAAATTCGTAAACACATCGTTACGAGGTACTGAGTACCTGCTGTGACGGCGGACTGATTATGCGCGCAATCCTGGTTCACTCAACCGTGACCATGTTATCTCTCTGCAGCATTCAATAACGTTCGATCACTGAATAAGTCTGTACGAAGAATAATCTGGAACATTCGACGCGTTTCCCGTTATCTCTAGAATTAATCATTCGGATGAATTTTGGTATATAAGGAGTCACGCGACGCAGGCTCGGAATTCATTTTGTGAGATTAACAAGGCGATATCTCCGAGCGAACAGTGAATCAGTGATCAATGATACTGCAACACGCGACATGAGTAAGTGAAACCAGCGCAAGTAAAAAGTAAATTAAAGAGGAAACCAAGGCGAATTGTTACTACAGCCAAATATCTATAACTAACATTTATCAGAAGTGATCAAAGGACAAGAATAGCGTTAAATTATGCGAATTAAGGAATAGTTTAATAATAAGTGCGTGAAATATTTGGGGGACATTTGGCGACTACAAAATTAGGAACAGTACTATAAATTAACTTGTGTCCAGGACTTTCTTTGGTATTAATTAAACTAAATTAATTTCTCGTGTTTTTATTTGCCTCCCAAAGCTAAGTCCCACGACAATATACTTAATATTAAATTTAACGAATCTCATCTTCAAACGTGTCCCTTTTATTGTATGATCAGTTAGTGTGCGACTGTCACGACGAAAATGCAATTAAAAAAATGTAATATATACTTTTTAGCCCAACCCTCTGTGGATGATTAAAAGCATTTGACGACAATGCAGCCGGTCGACTATCTGTCATTAAAACCACAATCAATCTATTAACTGGCTGCTAGCGGAGCAGGTGGAGATCTACTGATTGTCATGGAAATTTTCCATGAACTTGATATTATTCGTGTTTACCGTATTTCCTAGAATACATGCAGAAGAGTATTTTTTAAAATTTGATATATTTGAAGGCAGATGTATAGAATTTTTACAATTGATAAAAATGTTATCAGGTTTTCTTACTGTTCAGGATCTCCTGCACAGAGTTTTCTGGGCCACCTGGCCATTTGCGAGGCTTCCATACACTTTGAAACTAGTTCCTTATCTGTCAATCAAAGGTAGATAGCCTTTTTAGCGCCATCTATGGAATTATTTGGATTATAAATTATGTCGGCGTTGCCATCTGCCCCTCTGGATCGAGAAGCGTCCCGCCGAAGATCCAGAAAAGAGTGGCGCCCGATGGTCTAAGCAACATTCTTCCTGGGCAGGCCTCGTTTACGCAATGGTGCGGGGCGCCTGTTCCTATACACGATGCAAACGATGGACGCGTACTGAGCGGGCAGTCAGGGGAGTGCGAGCTGTCATGTAACGAATCTTCTAGGCCGATATTCGTTTGTTTAGAGTGCCACCACGATAACTTGGCGTGCGAGGGAGTTCGCCCCTGTCGCGAAACAGAAGTTGCCAGGTTGTAAATTTATCACACAATACATAATGTACTGAATGTCCGGTGATCAGTGTCAGAGCCTTCAATATAAATTTGGTCGGGTAACAGCGCGGTTCGTGGCGGCCGCTCTATCTGTCAAACTATCAGACGGTAATATCGGTCCATTATTTGCTTTTTCAGCTTCGCAAAACTTTAATACTTTATTGGCAATTGTTCTTGCACCACCCCGGACTATTTTGGACACAATAATTCAGTGTATATTGGTAATCAAGATGACACAGCTCCCGACCAAATACAAAATTGAACTAAATGACGAGGGGTTACCGCCGGGTGCGGGCGGGGCGGGTTTTGTTTCGAAATTCACCGCACGCCAAGTTATGTTGGGCAAGCAATAAACACCAACACAAAGAAAAATTGTGCCTCTTAGGCGCGGATTACACATACTAATTCGATTGTCTTTCTTAAACGAAAGGAGGTCTACCACTCCTCGCAGCGGCAGACTTGTTTTGGACATAATAATTCAGTATATATTGGTAATCAAGATGTCACAGCTCCCGAGCAAATACAAAATTGTACTGAATTACAGAATGGAGGGTGCTGCCGGGTGCGTGTTTTAGTTCCAATAGGTACTGTCGTCTGCGTGTTAGCCATTGCCCTCTGACTCCCATTACCCCCTTCTCCCCCACCTCTGTCTCGGCAGTGCTAGTCTTCACCCCAACTTGGGTGCACTCTTCATTGAGTTGATTGTGTGAACCAAGCACTGGGCGAGGAGACACCAGCCACGGACGTGGAAATGCGGATGAGCTCATCTGGCGCGCGACAATAGAAGCGGCGCGCGCCGACAGGTGGGCATTGTGTCGGGTTCGGGCGCCGGCCGCCAGGTGCCGGCCGCAGCCTCGCCGCGGGGACAATAGATGGCGCCACGCTCCATCGGCCGTCACGCGCGCAAAACGGGATTCTCTCGACGTTTGGCTTCCCGGGTAAACTGCGCCAGCGAAACTGCGTTGCATTATAGATGGACTTGACGTTAACACTGCGGAGATTATACATTATGATCAATAACATCTACTTGAGTTTCAAATATCTCATCGAAACACAAATAATTCATTGATTAGGTAAAATGTTTCAGTTAAATTGGCCGATTGCAGGATTTTTTTGAAAATCTTGTTAATCTCAATGTGTATATTAAAACTGGTTCATCTCTTTTTAATTACGCAACATATAAAAGGCGCGAACTTTTTCACTAGGACGTGTCAATACGTCACGCCCGGTGGGCGTAATTTCATATTATTTTTTTTTTTTTATTTATGCTTAAAATTAATGAAAAGACGAAAAATATATTTTTCGTTTATTTATATATAAAGTACAAAGAAAAATACAAAATTACAAATAGAAAAGAATACCAATAAAAAACGGATTGGTACATTGATTTCGTGATCGCTGATATCGCTTTCGTTCATTTTGATGGACACTTATAAAAACGTATTCTAAAATAAAAAAGTTGCAAATATAAAAAAATAAGTGAATAATGTATAATACGTAAATAGGTAGGTAAGTGTAAGTTCGTACGTACCATTCTCAATAGCGAAATGGTACTGATTCACTCCGTGTCTTGAATTCATGTCGAGACACGTATGGATGACCTAATTACCTTTGTTGTTCGAAAATATACGTTCTCCCCGTTCCAACATATATTTCAAGGACGTATTCATACGTCCTGCCCGTACCTGATATTGTTTACGTTGGACGTATTTATACGTCCCGCCCGGTTAACAGGTTAATACTGTCACAGTATACCCAGAACAGTAGGTTATCTCCGGCCTGTCGGCTAGTTATTAGCCTACTCTTGCGTTGACGCTAGGGTTGTCACTTTATTTTTACTCCCTTTCTTTTAACTCGTAGCGTCTGAGATTCCGACGCATAAGGTAGACACGAAACCCGAAAATTTATGTAATTAGTATACCTAGTTTCTGCACTTAAATTGCAAGAACGCTGATTAACATCAACGTAGACTTTTAAAAGCTCACAGTCTTTGTGATAATCAACACACCATTTTAGTAAAGCACCACAAACATAAAAAAGGCATTTTTTTCTAAAGCGGCGGCTGCGAGCGCGAATGGCACCGAAGGCACGGCCCTTACTGCCGCCGCCTTGTGCCCCCATATTCTGTGTCAATGTGTGCGTGCGCACACGGCGCCGAGCACGCACGCTCACATTCTAATGGGTGGCGGCCAGTTTGTATGAAGTCGTATTACTGTTCTCAGTATACTGCGATACTGTCGTCGCGCCCGTTGCGAAATAGTGCAAAGCGGTACTCACCGAGTTGCAGGTGTTGATGTCCCGGACCTGCTGCGTGTCCAGCAGCTCCCTGACGGCCTGCAGCTGGCCGGCGCGCGCCGCGCGGAGGAAGGCGGTGCTGGGCTCCATCTGCAAGGACATTAATCCCAAGGTCAGATACAACGTGGCATAACAGCGTGGGACGGTGCTGTTAAAAGCAGGGTTCGAGGATATATATCACGATATTTATGGCTCGATTTTTATTTTTGATATATATCCGAGAAAACTTTCTGCAAATGTTAATAGATGGCGTTAGTTGTATTTTAAAAAATGCAACAGGTATTTTTTAAATATCTTCGGTCGTTACTTGATGGCGCTAGTTGTATTTTAAAAAGCGCTACGGTTATTTTCTAGTTTCATTTGTTTCATATAATCCGTTTTTTATTTCACACAAAGAAACAAACACCCATAACACTACATTAGAAAGAGCAACTTTTATAACTTATATATAATAATTGCATATTGTATAAGCTTTTTTCAGTATGCAATTCATTTATTTAATAAATAATAATTTACATACAAAATAAGATAAAAAAATTCCTAATTATTTGGAGTTTGTATCAATAGACAGTATCAATTCGAGTGTGCAAAAAAGGAGAAAAAAGTGTTTGGATATATATCAAAAAATCCCATTATTTGATTTTTATTATAAAAATCGGATTTTTTCGGACCCTGGTTAAAAGTACAAAAAAACAATATACACAATACACATTCTTTTTACTCCTCTTGTTTCTACTAACTGCAGGCAAAACGCATACTTGTGGCGAACTTGCAACATATTTAATACACTCACAAAAAGTATAATTTAGATTTATTCTAAAATAACCCTTCTAATGTTCTAACCTATTTAATATTCTTTTCAATATGGGTAGAGAAAACACTGAAAAGAAATTAATGAAAATTATAAAATAAAACTCTTTAGTAAAACGAGTATTATCATTATATATTTTTTTCTCTTCTTCATCGTTTTAAATATTTATAAATTTTTTATCTTATTTGTAAAACTACTGTTAGACTAATGTATTCATTTATATAATGTATTTATCTAATTTAACTTTTTATTGTATTAATTTAATTAAAATATTTGTATTGTATTAATCTAATTTAAATGTTTATAATGTACTAATTTACTTGAACTCTAAATTATTAATTAATTATATATACTAATGAGCACTTATAGTCGAATATTGTATTTTAAAATGAAATATATAACTTGCCCTAAAGCAGGCCAGCCTGGTTGGGTAGTTACATATTTTATTATGTGATTGTAGGATAATTTATTATTGTATAATTATATTTGTAATGTAATTTAATGTTGTAATTGTAATGTAATTTAATGATATGTTAAATAAATAAATAAATAAAAAATGTACGACGCTTGCTTTCTGATCCATTTTTCAAATAAAATATATGTTATTATTTTCCACTAAATAAATTACATATAGTTTCATCAACATACTGTAACGAGCTGTTCGTTGACATTTGACAGTTCCATAGAAAAGTGTTACATGCGCAGAACGGCAGGCCGGTATGCCCAGTGGTTGAAATAAGAACTAACATGATTTATAAATAGCGAAGAAATGGAAGGGTTCTTACCCGAGTAGAAAAACAAAAGAGAGCTGTTCTTTTGTGTTTGAATAAAAAAATAGCAGTAGATTGCGTTGCGAGCGATTGTAAAATGTGAGAGATAATGTATAAGCGATAATAAAAGATTTATTTTGTGAGTTGTGCCATTTCATTTTTCGAGCGAGCCACGCCACGTAACAACTGGTGTCAGAAGTGGGATTCGGGAGATTTTTAAGAAATCAACGTGAAGATCGTGGCACAGGAAGAAATGGCAACCACGGAGGAATTTTCGGATGCGGAATGCGATATGATAATGAAGATGCTGGAAGAACTGGAGCGGAAACGCCAAGAAGACAAGGAAGAACGGGAGTGGAAACGCCAAGACGACAAGGAAGAACAGGAGCGGAAACGCCAAGAAGACAAGGAAGAACAGGAGCAAAAATTGGGAATGTTGTTGGACGTCAAATTAGGAGGCATCAAGGAGCTTAGGGAAAGTGTTGACAAGCAACAAAAAGAATTGCAGATCACTAAACTGGACGTCAATAATCTTCAAGAAGATATCAAGGATCTTCGACAAGACGTAAAACGTGACGCTGAAAAGACACAACATGAAATCGAGAAACTCCGGGATGAAGTAAGAAATTGCCAGAAGGTTCAAGTAGAGAATGCTACAGGGTCGACAGGGAAAAAGCCTTCTACATTCGACGAACGATGTTTACAGGATAGCAACCACAGGCAGTACGAAACGGCGGCGCCCTCAAACATTAGGTATGACCAAGGAAATGGGACAACACCTGCAGAAATGATCTTCGTCGATAGTGAGAGGCTGATGGAAAATGTGGCCGAGGACCAGGTGGCGATGGAAAATGCAGCCGAGGACCAGGTGACGATGGAAAATGCGTCTGAGGACCAGGTGACGATGGAAAATGTGGCCAAGGACCAGGTGGCGATAGAAAATGCAGCTGAGGACCAGGTGGCGGTGGAAAATGTGGCCGAGGACCAGCTGACGACGGTAAATGCGGCTGAGGACCAGGTGACGATGGAAAATGTGGCCGAGGACCAGTTTGCGATGGACCTCAGCAATACTGTGTACGACGTCGAGCAGCACGAGTTCACTGAACTCAAGATACAGGAGGACATAGAGCCCTGGCCCTTGTGCGTAGTCACCGTGGAGGACAAGCCCATGGTGCAAGTAGGGTACAAAGGGGAGAACAAGAAACTCTCTCCCGATGAAATAAGTCCCATGGTGTTGGACGAGATGGAACAGACGACCGAAGCATACGTGGACCAGAGTGTGAAGGAAGCAGTTCTGGCTATGACAGATTACTTCAGTGACTCTCAGCGACAAGCTATCAGGAATGTGGTCAGGACAGTCAAGCTCAACGTGCTGCAGATCATCAATGAGCTCACTGTGGCGGCGCGGGCTTACGAGTTCAACACAAATTCAAAGGGCAAGCGTAACGTGCTCGTCTTTGACCCAGGTGGATGGAACTTCCAAGTATCGATCTGGATTGCTAATCATTTTTGCTGAGGATTTAAAAAAAAAGAAATGTTCGAGGAAGCAGAGAGGTTCCGTGCAACGAAGAAGCGAATTGAGGCACGCGATAAGCTGAAAAGAAAATGAATCAATGACGATTGAGATAGATGTGAGAACACGCGCTCGTGTATTGGAGTGTGGCAGCATGGGAATTTGGAGATCTCATGGGGACAACAATGATCCTGTTCGGGACGAACAGTATTGAGAGAGGGAGGCTGTGTAACGAGCTGTTCGTTGACATTTGACAGTTCCATAGAAAAGTGTTACATGCGCAGAACGGCAGGCCGGTATGCCCAGTGGTTGAAATAAGAACTAACATGATTTATAAATAGCGAAGAAATGGAAGGGTTCTTACCCGAGTAGAAAAACAAAAGAGAGCTGTTCTTTTGTGTTTGAATAAAAAAATAGCAGTAGATTGCGTTGCGAGCGATTGTAAAATGTGAGAGATAATGTACAAGCGATAATAAAAGATTTATTTTACGAGTTTTGCCATTTCATTTTTCGAGCGAGCCACGCCACGTAACAATACCATATATGTACACCATGTAAATAAGATATTTTGTAACTACCAGTGAAAACCTGTAATTGGCTTTCTCTATGCTCCACATTCCTTGTTTTTTCTTAATTATTGTAAGCTGTTGGTTTTCCAAATAAATAAACATAGAAAAAAGAGTTAAGGTTATTATTACGGTCGCTAGATATATTTAACTGTAGATGGTTATGGATATTTTATACGAACCGTAAGTTTTTCCGAGAAACGATTCTCGACGTTTCATTTCTCGCCTCCGGAAACATCAATCAGTCCGCCCTATACCTCCGCGGGTGCAGGTCGTTCTCCTGATGACGTCGAATACGACCTCGACGAAACGTCGAGAATCGTTTCTCGGAAAAACATACGGTTCGTATAAAATATCCGTAACCATTTACAGTTGAATAGAGTAAAGAATGAAGATATTAGAAATGTAAAGCTGATCTTAGCATAATTAATAAAATTATTAAAAAAGAGTCGCTGGGGTGGTTTGGGCATGTTGAGCGAACGAATGAGGGAAGAGTGGTAAGAAAGAAATATTATAACGCAAGTGTTGACGGCTCCAGAAAGAGAAGGCGACCGCGAAAGACGTGGCACGACCAGATTAACCAGATGGTCCCGTTAGAAGCCTCAACAACCGTCGAGCTTGCACGAGAAGATGTGCGAATGCGGATGAGACGAGAGATCTGTCAGGACAGGAGAGTGTGACGCTCTATCCTCTCTGCTTACCCCCACGGGGAAACGGCGCGATGGTAAGCAAGTAATTAAGTACACGATAAAAAACTTGTTGGCGGGGGGGTTAGGTTAAATGCTTGTCTGGGCTACGTGCGGGAATGGGAGGGGGGTTCAGGGTCGAGCTGCGTAATTCTTTCATTTATTTAATTCGGCACAATTAAAAGGGTACAGAATGTGCGATCGATAAATCTGCGCAGCTCGCAGTTTGCACGTAATCTTCTTCTTCTTCTTCCTTAGCCTTTTATCCTCCACTGCTGGATGTAGGACTCTTCCATATTCTTCCACTCATCTCTATTTCTCCCCCTTCGCATCCAGGTTCTTCCTGCTTGCTGGAATATGTCGTCAGAAAACCTTTTGGGAGGTCTTCCGACGCTTCTATTTTTTGTCCAGGGACTCCACTGTAGGATTCTGGGTGCCCATCTAGTATCCTCCTGTCGAGCCATATGTCCAGCCCACTGCCATTTTAGATTTGCAATACGGTCCATAATATCGGAAACTTTTGTTCGGCGTCTTATTTCTTCATTTCTGTTTTTATCTCGAAGGCTCACGCCGAGCATCTGCCTTTCCATGGCCCTCTGTGTACACTTTAATTTTTGTATGCTTTTTTCTGTTGGAGTTGCTGTTTCTAGTCCATACGTCAACATCGGTAGGATACATGTATCGAACATTTTTCTTTTCAGGCATATTGGGATTTCTTTATTTTCAAACAAGTGTTTCAATTTACCAAATGCTGCACATGATGAATAATTTAAAAATAGTTTTGGTAAGAGACAACGGCACGAAACGTCTTCTGGAATTGCAGAGGGCGCGTGGTTCCCGATCTGATAGCGATTGCAGGCGACGTTATAGTGCCACCACTATAACTTGGCTTGCGAGGGAGGGCGTCCCTGTCGCCTAGAGGAAGTTGCCAGGATGTAAATTTATTACACAATACATAATGTACAGAATGTCCGGTGACCGGTGTCGTAATCTTTAACAGAAATTTGAAACCAAGTCGTCAAACTGTCAGACGGTGATATCGGTCCATTATTCGCTTTTTCAGCTTCGAAAAACTTTAATACTTCATTGGCAATTGTTCTTGCACCACCCCGGACTGTTTGGGATGTTTTGGACATAATAATTCAGAGTATATTGGTAATCAAGATGTCACAGCTCCCGAAATTGAACTGAATGATAGGATGATGGTTCCAAAGTCGCCGCACGCCAAGTTATTGTGGTCATGCTCTACCAGGTCGCGTCCGATAAGCGCGAAGGTGCACCGATTCTGGTGCGCGCGAACCGGCCTGACACCTCTTTCCGATAACAAACACCGAATTGATTCGTCCTCAAGAGGTCAGTGAACATTCACTTTGAAGCCCCGATAAAATTTAATCTCGCTGTATCGTTCTCCTTTATTTTTCTTATCACAAATCCTCGATATGAATATGTATCGCACGAAGGGCATAAAAGCAAAGGCAGCAATATCAACAAAAAAAAAAAATGTTTCGAATGCAGTCACCGAGGAATGCTATTTTTTTTACTCCCTTTATATTAATTAACTCGTGGCGTCTGCTTGCGTCAACAAAAACTTTGGATGGATTTTTGACCCTTTTCCCGTGATAAGACTCGTGGCGACGATCAAGAAGATCTATCAAATTTCCGTTAAAAAAAATTATAATTATAGTATAATTTCGGATTTTTAGAAATTTTATTGGTGTTTTTTCAAATTGGAATCATTACAAAAGTTTGATTACGGCGGCCCGATAACGTCGCGGAATATTTTCTATATTTGAATTACTCGGTCGGTATACATAATAGGTACTTCACTACGAATGTCGAAAATCTAAACTGACTGACAAACGTTTTTAGAATTTAATCTTCAAAGCATGAAGTGTCTTATCAAAGCTCAAAACATCTGACATTTTAGAAATATATTAAATTACTGTAAGTTCAGTGTGATGTTATATGTTTTAATTCATCTTTAATTGTTGTTATATTTTACAAAGAAAGTGAGTTTAATAAAAACTTGGTATTTATGGGTTACTTTTTTTTTTGAGTCACTCTCCACTCCTCTGTCACCTACCAACTTCTTCATTTCTTGGTAGGTGGTATTTATGGAACAAATTACCTAATAAACTGAGACAAACAGACAGCTTACCACAGTTCAAAAAACAACTTAAGTCGCATTTATTTAGGCAATCCTATAAAAACCTATAGAATCTGACCACAACAACACTAGCTAATGTTTCCAGTCCTATTGTGCACTCCGCGAAAACACCTAATTCTTTCAGGCACTCCCAACTATTATAGTATTAAATTTTAATTCCATTTCTTGTATGCCACCTAGTGAATAAGTAATAGTGAATAAGTTTTTTCTTTTTTAGCAGTAAGTTGTTTTGTAAGATAATAATTTTTCTGTGTAAAGCGCCCTTGAGGCGAGTATTAGCGAAAACGGCGCTATATAAATTATCCAATTATTATAATTATTATTATTAGGTGACTACTAAGAAATGAAGAGCTAATAATAGCTAAATAAAGATACTAATTTAGAATATATTAATTTATATATAAATAAAATACTTGTGTAAGAAGATCACTTTTGAGTTCAATTTATGCACGACTAGCTGAAACTTTACAGGCAGACTCGTGGCGACAATAAAATGATCTAACAAATATTCGTTTAAAAAAATTTAATAATTATGGTACAATTTTGGATTTTTCGAAATTTTAATGTTTTTTTTCAAATTACGTATTCGTACGATTATTTTCGTACGTATGGAGCGCGCACATTGACTGCGCCTTGCGTTGGTCACGATCAGTTACTTTTCGCATTTCTCCAATAACGTTGGTGCCAAATGAATAATCTGTATCTTCTGGAAAACTCTCTTCTGACTCGTAGGCTGCTACGGCGTCGTCGGCATCGTAGAACCAAATGGGCGAACGAAATATAATATACTAGAAGGGATGAATTTGGTAAATTCCACCATATTATGGCAGACTTAAATAATGACAAATTTCACGACTATCTATCTAATAGATTCACAAATGCTGGGGAGAATCGAAGTGCAACGAGAGCTCAAACATCAGAGAAATATTTAAAAGTTTTTTGTTCCAAGTACATAATTATACCTCACCTTCATTAGACCATATTATTTAACTGGTATTTTTAGAGATTCTCCGCCATGATCCGCGCTGATGGTCACGCAGTTGAATCACTTTGGTCCCACAAACACTTGTGGTCATGTGTCAAATTGACAAAATTTTCAATATCCATCGTACGAAATCGCAAAAATTTCCGAACAAATCCGGATCGTGTCGGACGTCGCATCTATACGCGCGTACACGCACTACTAAATCGTGTACAGTGTGCGATGTGCGACTACATCGAAGGTCAGGAATGTATTTGCGTATTCGTACGTACACGTACTATTCAATTTCGTACGAAAACGCATCCAGTGTGCGGCCGGCGCGAGCAGCAGGCACGAAACCAGATTCAATGACAGAGGGAGTGTAATAAAAACTTGGTTTTCCATCTATCCGTCCTTGTTCGCTCTCCTTCACCTGTCCTTGTCTAGACTCCCTCCGTTTCTTCCGACACCACGTCCGAAGTATGCGAGATTTCATCTCGAGTGTTTGATCACTCTTTGAAACACCTCGCGTTGCCGCAAGCCCCGCCCCTCCCAGCGCAGGGATTCACAAATAATTTCCATCGAATATTTTCCCGAATCGACTTCCAGATAACCCGCGCGTCACGGTTTAAAAATATCCTACAACACACAGCCGCGCGAAAGCCAAATGAAATAATTAAAGCGGCAAATGATTTTGAAATGTGGCTTTACCTTATACATCCGCGATCATTAACACGCCTTAAAATATCTGACGCAAACAGCTCCGAGGCGCTGCAGCAACCAATATTCAGTTCCTCTCGTCAAAGGGCTTCATTACAGAAGCGTCGTCAATACTGGGTTAGAAATTGACCAGCCTATTCCACAAAATACACGAAATCAAACCAAAGACCGTAAAAATTCTGATGTACCAGGCATACGTCAAGAGTAGAATAAAATACTTGATACCCTTCTGAGGAACCGGAAACAAAACTAACCTAAACAGACTCCAACGACAGCAAAACAAGATATTAAAAATGGTCTATGATCTGAAATACCGGACACCAACTGAAACTGTATACCGTATAACACAACAATTAAACATCGAAAGCATTACAAAAATCGAAACACTTAAAATCATTCACAAACTAGCAATTGGCGAAATACAAGACGAAGACATAAAATTAGACAAAATACACGTAAAACACCAACACAACACTAGAATGGCTCAAAACTATCACATAACACACGCCAAAACAAAAACAGGACAATCCCGACTAATTTGCAACGGACTAAAACTGTACAATGACTTGCCACAGCAGACCAAACAACTGACCACTGACAAATTCAAAAGAGATGTGACAAAAATATTAAAACTCGGCCAAATATAAAAAAATTCCTTTGTATCTAAATTATATTATTACATTTTCTTATATTTGAATCATGTAAATGTTACCCATAAACCTTTGAGGTTTCCACTACTTTTTTAAAAAAAAAAAAAAAGAACTTAATACAAACAAAACAAAATACATGCTCATAAGCAAAAATAACGCAGTTGACTTGAATGACAACCTTTATATAGCTGGAACGAAACTAGAGAAGGTACAAAGTATTGTATACTTGGGCTGCAACTTAAATGAAACATGGGATCCTTCGGTTGAAATCAAATGCCGCACAGAGCAAGCTCGTGCAACCTTTATCCGCTTGAAAAATATGTTCTGCAGTCATGATCTCAACCTAGGATTACGAATTCGAATGGTCAGATGCTACGTGTTTTCAGTATTGTTCTATAGAATGGAAGCATGGACGCTTACCGAACAACTGATAAGGCGACTTGAGGCATTCGAGATGTGGATCTACAGAAGAATTCTCAAAATAAGCTGGATGGACAGAGTTACGAATGAAGATGTTATGGCTCGGATGAATAAAGAAAAATAAGTTATTAAAACAATAAAAATCCGAAAACTTCACTATCTAGGACACGTGATGAGAGATCCAGAGAAATACGAGATCTTGCATCTCATAATGCAGGGAAAGATTGCCGGAAGTCGGGGCCCTGGAAGAAGGAGGACTTCGTGGCTGAAAAACTTGAGACAGTGGTTTGGCCAGTCTACTGTGGAGCTGTTCCGGGCCGCAGTAAACAAAGTCCGCATAGTCAACATGATAGCCAACGTCCGGTAAACGGACAGGGCACGAGAAGAAGATATCAATACGCCGACAGGGACCACTCGGATTAAACACCGCTCTACATAAAAGCGAGCTTCAGATATTTAGGGTAGAAATCTGTAGCCATAGCGATCTGTATCCCGAAGTCCGAGAACAAGCTAACGGAGCATCCAGCGTATCAGGGCGTCTCAAGAATTTGGTCTGGAAAAACAAAAATATGCATATTGAAAGTGAGGTCAAAATATACAAGACATGCGTGAGACCTAGAGACGCGGGCTGACACTGTCCGCACCAAAGGACTCCTCAGAACAACTGAAATGAAGGTGCTGAGATCCATTACTGGAAAAGCTCTACGTGACCGTGTCCGAAATGAAGACATGAGGAAATCTTGCAAAATAGAGGACATAGCACGATGGAGTAGATCCAGAAAGAGATTCTGGCGGGATCACGTAGCCAGAATGGGCAGTGACAGACTCGAGCATACACCAGCGTATGGAATCCCATCTGGACGACGCCCACCGGGAAGATCATCGAAAAGATGGAGGGATAGCTGGACCTCGTCATCACAGGAGGCATAGTTTTCTGTAGCACAGATCTACTAAAAGAAAAATAAGAAGCTACATTGAAGGGTCTCATGGTCTCATCTCGCGGCGTTTAGGAGAAGCGCATACCAAAGTAACGTCAGGGAGTACTAAGGATTCCACCACCGAGCGACTAGAAAGACACTCTCTCTGCACTAGAGATGTAGGGCCGATAGGGGAGCTTCTGCTTTTGCCCTGGGTCCCACTTCAGTCCTTAGGATATCTAGAGGACCGTACCATTCCAGAAGTTTTAATTTATATTTAATCTTCTCCATTCTCGGGTTAAGCTGTCACCCAAGCACCGTATTTCGAAGATCTGCTTTCGGCTTTCTTGCGCTAAAGTGAGAGGCCATGCCTCATGGAGCAATCGTTTGATCAGTGTTTTTTTAAGAAACTGTGGGGGATCTAGGCCTACCCGGACTCTAGTCCCTCGAGCGTGCCAATGGACCAATCGCGCTCGAGACGACCCACCAATAGTATACCATTGTAAGTGTACTTGCAATAAATTCGACATTTTTTAACCAACCGTGTGAATTTTTTTTGGTCATCATGTATATCCATCTCACCATTCATTCGCATCTATCTGTTCTCACACACATTTACGCACCACACTTAAAATGTGGCGGGAGATACGTTTCGACAGACACGCAATCTTAATTTCATACACATATATACTCAACAAATCGCGAGATTCACACTACGACGTGAATAAACTTTGGTTTACTATCAAGTCGCCGGAATTTTTTTTTTATCGCAAAAAGCGTGATATTTATTTGGCCGCTGCTGAGTTTACGCGTATCAGAACGCATTACAACGAATCTAATCGATTTATTTTACTGGCATTCCTCTCCGAACCCAACATTCAGCCGCGCCCGGTCGAGCGTGAATCCATTGTTACAAATTATCGGACTTTCAAACGTATAAACGTACTGTATTTTATAATAGAATAAAGATGTGAAACATTTGTTATTTCATTCCTTATAAAATCCAGCAAGGTGTGAGCATCGTAGTGTCCATGGCTCGCTGGGTAACCTTTAACTTGCGGATGTGGCCGGATATGATCGGATGATATTCAACACCACCATCTTTAACAAACACTATCTCTCCCTCGTAGATTCCTGATCGTTATATAGGCGTGTCAGTGCATGCTTGTCTCTGACAAGATTAACACGCATGTGATAAATATTGGTGAAAGTTTAACAATACTGTGTTTGTGGTGTATAGTGTTGTGAACATAGTAGTGTAGTGTTGATCCTTACGACGAAGAGACGGGTACGTCTCGAAACCGGTAGACCTTAAATCTGGTAGTGGTTTTTACTAATTTAACTGACTCTCTGATATATTTAATGTTCGTACACTACACACATTCAAAAGACAGATCTACCCAACATCTACTTTACGGTTTTACTTTACAAATTGTGTTATCTTTTACTTCTTACTACTTTCAACATATTACTGATTGTATTTTCTTGTGACTTTTTGATGAGTAACATCTTTCCTCTAGCTATCCTGCAATCTGTGGCAGTGACTGTGAAAAAGGACGGAAATGCGTAACAGGAAATAAGACGCCGGGGAAGCGCGCGCAATGTCATTTGACCAATGAGCGCGCTTATAAACAAATCAGTGTCCAGCAAGTGCCATCACAGCGAAGACGCACACTTCCAATAGCCGATGCTTCTGATTTTGTATATATGCTTCGCGTCTGGTGTCAAGCGTGTGGATGTTGTAACTTTGATATATTTTGGCTTATATCTTCAAAACTATCCACCAAATACTTATCTTTTTTACATTAATGTAAACAACAAGTACCCTAAATGATTTACATTCTCAAATTTTATGTGATTATTTTAAAATATTTATTCAAAGTTTTCATACAATATGCATGACGGCACAGTACGAAAATAAATAAAAACATATAATTGACCAAACACATTTCTAAATAAAAATGCGTATGTAGATATACGGTGCCTACCTAGTGCGGCAAAATTCGATACTAAATAAATGCACATACATTTTCTTTACTTGTATTTACTAATTAATAAATATATAGGTATTAGCTTTTTTAAATTTTGATGTCAATTTCCGTCGCTGCTCAATTGATATTACTAGTGTAAGGCTCTCTCGTTTTTTCATTTATATTGTTGATATTATTTATTTTTTTGTCATGCTTTTCTTATGAACATACCTGGACAGGTTTTTTATTATGTAAAAGCCCAAATCAGGGCGTATATTATTAATAAATAATAATTATAATAATTGTGAATGCACCAATCTTAAGGTACAGATACACATGCTTCTTTAGTGGCATGCTAATGAGCATGCCACTAATAAGCATGACCTAACAACTGTACACACTTGCTCGTTACTGGCATGCTTATTAGTGGCATGCTCATAAATAAGCATGCCCAAAGCTAACAATCAAACACACATGCTTATTAGTGGCATGCTCTTGTCATAGAATAGAGACGCTCTTGTTCAAAATGGAAACTTTGCAAACTGAAATAGAAAATTCAAGTGAACCAATAAATCAAAAAACACATTTTTGATTTTAGTTTATATAATTTTTATTGTAAGATTTGAATCATTCATGCCTATTAATAAAGTTTCGTAAACATTATTTCTCACTATATTATTTTTACACAACGGTGACCGAGTATTCCACAGATATTCGTGATTCCTATAATAAGTCACGAAAAGTAATGTTTTATTATCTCCCCAACGCGCCATATTTGTTTAATCTGTCGAGAAGATCGCATTGATAATACTAGTCGCGAAGCCCGCGAATGACATAAGCATGCTCATAATAAGCAAGTATGTTCACACATGCTCCAAAGATACCCCTTCTCTATGGTGAATGACAGTGGCATGCTTATAAATCAACCGGCGGTTGATTTTTGAGCATGCCACTAGGTGGCTTGCTCATTTCTAGCAATGTGCGTACACACATGCCACTAATAAGCAAGGCCTAGAGAAGGTCGATACTGCGCATGCTCACGTGCCACTAAATAAGCATGTGTATCAGACACCTAATGCCAGTTAACATTATATCATTTTCATTAGTCAGAATCAGCGCTCTCGGCCCTGGGTCGGTCTGTTTCGCCAGCGATGTGCCGCGGCGTCTCGCTATTCCAGATCTATTTTAAACCGCCGATAAACCTCGCGATTTAGTGTTCCCTGCAGCGGATAGAACAGTTTAAATTCAAATTACACATGTACTAGCTGTGCCCGCGCGGCTTTGCACGCGTAGATTTTTAGTACACTGTTTGGATCGTCAGAACATTCAAGAAATTTATCGAACTTACAGAAACCTTCTAGACACGCCGACACATTCCGCCACTCGGCATAGAACCTTATAGAACTTTCGGGAATTTTCTAGAACCTTCTCCTTCCAGAACTTTCTGGAGCAGGTTTTTCCGGAACCTTCTAGACTCACCAACACGGTCGGCGCGCCTATTTTGAAACAATTGAAGCATTTGCGGCCTTCTCATAACAAAACAATGTGCTAGAAAGCACATTTTCGTCGCCCACTCCCACCCACGCACAGCCACCCCCACCAAACTCGCATATTTTCGATGTGACACCAAGGGCTATCCACCACCATAACCACCCACCGGTGGTTATAGTGAGTATATATATATATACTTACTTACTTACTTACCATCATGCCGTTTCTCCGTGGGGGTAGGCAGAGAGGATAGAGCGCCACGCGACTCTTCTGTCCTGACATACAACTCTCGCATCATCCACATTCATACATCTTCGCATGCAAGCTCGCCGGTTGTTGAGGCTTCTAACGGGACCATCATCCAGTATCTGGTTAATCTGGTCATGCCACGTCTTCCGCGGTCGCCCTCTCTTTCTGGTGCCATCAACACTTGCATTATATATCTTTCTTACCATTCTTTCCTCATTCATTCGCTCAACATGCCCAAACCATCTGAGCGACCCTTTTTTAATTCTATTAATTATGCTAAGATCAGCTTTACATTCATTCCTAATGTCTGCATTCTTTACTATATCGTAAATTCATTTGTCACACATACGTCTGAGGGATCTCATCTCCACTGTATTCAATCTACTTTCGTTCCTCTTTTGCCAGCTCCAGGCTTCGCTTCCATACATCAGTGTTGGTACCTATATAGCTATATATTATAGATATATATATATATATATTATTTATATCCTATATAATTTCTGGATATATATATATATATATATATATATATATATTGATATTGATTGTTGACCTAGAGCCGAGCGCGACCTTATTTTGAGACTCGGCGAGATATGGTGACGCGTCGCATTATATTAAATCTACCTAGAACAAACGTCGATAAAACGAAATAGAAATACGTGATAATGACGAGGCCGTACAGCAACAATAAGGAACAAATATTAATGTACCGAGACAAACGAGACATCACGAAGTGCTCTTTGTAGGGGCCCCCACAGGAACAACTATGCAATAAATTCACCGTAACACGCATGCATCGCCTTGGAAACAAATTCGCGAAATTCGTAGACATTTTTCGTTGTATGAGCATACCCGAATTAAATAATTACTTAGACTTGTGAATATGCCGGTAGAATTAATTACAGTTAATAGTCTAAATTTTTATTTATTTATTTAAAAGTGTCCTTAATATTGTTAATTTCCCTGTTAAATATGTTGTAATTCCATTTATTTTTGGTTTATTATTTATCTTATTTATCTGATATATAATATTGGTTTAATTATCTTTATTTTAGTTTATAATTAATTTGTTAAAGGTTTCTAATTATTACTGTTTGTTTTGTACTGTTGTAATATATGTTGTAATTCCATAATATATGTTGTAATACTGTTGTAAATATGTTGTAATTCCATTTAGTTTTGGTTTATTATTTATCTTATTTATCTGATATATAATATTGGTTTAATTATCTTTATTTTACTTTATTATTAATTTGTTAAAGGTTTCTAATTATTACTGTTTGTTTTGTACTTATCATTGTTTATATACACCTATTGTTCATTTCGCTAAAACATGTTTTATTTATATAATTTATTTTCTAATTATTTACTTTGAAACTAATTGTAACTTTTTGTATTTTAAAGCCCACTAGGGCGTTGATTAATAAATAAAATTTAAAAAATGATAATTCGCATCCTGCTTTCGACACGGAGTTGCGAGCCAATACCTAACTTCTTACCCTCAACAGTGCATCAGATAACTAAAGCAAATACAATCGTTTCAGATCCCGTAGCATGGTAAGGGTGTACAGTGATTCAATTTTGACCTTAATGCATATTGTCCCGAGAGTCTAAAACGATGGTAACTGAGCATTATATACTAGAATATATTTAGACGGAAAATATCCGATCTCGTTGTGCTACACAAGATTCTCAGCGGAGCTATTGATTCTCTCTCTCTATCTGATATAAATTTGCATGTTAAACCCCGTATAAGAAACCCGGAGTTCTTCAGAATAAGCCAGCACACTAATAATGTCGGTTACTTTTCTCCCATCACAAGGTTGTGTCGCACATATAATTTGTATTGTGCTGACCCTAACATTGATGCTGATATTCTTGCAGATACCTTATCAACGTTCAAAAACTCACTCACACACAACATCCATTTACTAAATGATGACCTGAACCTATAGATCCATTTAATAAATTATTTATTAAATACTAATCGCACTACATTTAAACACTAAATATAAAATACATATAAATGTACATGTAAAATATACTTAAATGCAAAAATACATGTTACTAGAGCGTGCCGAAGACACTTGTAATTGGGATAATGGGTATAATCTTCATTTATAATGTTTTATTATTAGAGTATCGTGAACCTATTATCCTGTTAGTGTCTCAACTCGACTATTCTCTAAGTTACCTCGGTAATTTTTTTTATATTTCCCTGCCGGCGATTGGGCGGAACATGAAATGGTTCGCGTCTTTGCCAAGCCCTATATGTGCCGTATTTTTGACGGGTAATGCGGGCTTAGCGATGGCAGCTTCGCTATCGCTGCCGCCTTCGGCTTTGCTGGCCCGGGGTTCAGTTCTCCGGCCGTTTAATTTGTTTTTTTTTAGCCGTGAGTTCGAACGAAATTACGGACGTTACGCGAAGTTACGGGACGGACGGATAGACAAAGAAATGATTATGTTTGATAATTCAGAAACATTGAGAAAAAATGCCCAAAGTGTAAAAAATATTTTCTATTCAAAATTGAATGAAGAAGATTCTCCCGAAGTTTTTGCTACTAGCTGTGAGACACCCTGCATGTCTTTCGCTCCGCTCTAGGAAAGGCCTAAATAAACCTCTAACAAGGCCGTATTAACCCGCCCGCATGTTGGAACTGGGCAACTGAATTGTTTGGTACGGCCACCGCGCATCGTTTGATCTGCCGCGGCACCGCCGACAGCCCTGACTAGGGAATGCAATCCCGAGTCGGGATCGCCCTTTCGGGATCCCTCGAGATTAGAATTTCCAATTCCGCGGGATCCCTACGGATCGGGATCCCGAATACTTTTGTGTTTTTTTTTGTTTGTTTATAGGGCTGAATAGCAACAAACGACAATGCCTTGCAATGAATTTTTACATCAGCAATTTTAATAAAATATTCAATATTGATCATTGCATTAAAGTTTTTGTAGGCGTTTTCCAAGAATCAATCAGTCAATGTAGCAGAGTAAAAACTACTAACTAGTAGTAGTTTTTATTACTATGTTAGGTTGACAAAATACAAATATTATTCAAAGCCGTTTTCATTATTTGAATGTGACATGAACATAAGTTTTAAGTGCTTACTAAAAGCTGTACAGACATATATAATTAAACATACAAAACATAAAAAATGCTGATCAATCCCGATAGTTATTATTGATTCTCCTGAAATAACCAGCTTGCTAGCTTTCCACATCCCATGCCGACCTACCAGACAGAAGTACCTCTTTTCCCTTCCAATTTATCAAACCAACAATAAGAAATCCACTCACATTCCACGCATATGCTCAGATTATAATTACCTCTTAAATTCTATAGATATTTTTGACACTAAATATGAAGAGTATCGTCATATGGTGAAGCAGATACTAGAAACTCGTCCCCCTTCCTGACCATGTATATTATATACATCACGAGCCCCTTTATGTCTATGTTAAAGCTAAATTTGGAACAATCAAAGTTTTATCTGTCATTGTCAAATTGACTTAACTATGATTATGTCCTATTTGTGTTATCCATTAATTGAGGGAGACATTTAACTATTTTTTTGTATTTCATCTTATCAAGCAATTGTGTCTCCCTGTTGGATGACCGAATTTTTTTATTTATTTATCTTCTTCATCTTGTTACATGACATAGAAGATGGAGCCGCTCATCTCACTAGGAAGAACCTGTGCCGAGATGAGCAGCTGAACAACATAGTGAGAACAAAAAATAATAAAGATAGACAACAAAATACTATATAACTATAGGATTAATTAATTAAATTAAATTCGGATAGTTCGGGATTGATCTCGTAAAATGCCTAGAGATCTCGGGGGATCAGGATTGCATTCCCTAGCCCTGACGATGCACCGATGTGGTTAGACGAACGATAAGAATTAGCGAAGGGAAAAACTACACTTCAAAATGAAGACTACAACACACACACGTTCACCAGTTTGAAAGTTATAAAGTGTACACTACATTTGTAGTAAAAACTACATGAAGTGAACTTATTGTAGTACCTCAAAATTGTAGTAATAATGAAGTGAACTAATTGTAGCACTAATGAAGTAAACTAATTGTACTAAGGACCTCTCAAGACCAGCGAAGGATCGGCATCCCCTTGAGACCGACGGTGTTTATAGCTGGACAGCACGCACGATTTCAAAGAGGGTTGATGAGCATAAAAGAGCATGCAAACTCGGTCGCCCGGAAAAATCGGCATTGGCCGAGCACTTTCTAGATACAGGCCACCTTTTTTCGAGAGGTCGCATATACACGGCAGAATATCCCAGAAAACTATGCACAGAAGATTCTGAACGGCCGTGAAAACCTAAGGAAATTTTTGAATTACTGCAGTACTACAACATTGTTTTACTAATGAAGTGAACTAATTGTAGTACTACAAAATTATAATGACCTACGAGAAGTGCTTCTTGAAAAGTGTGCTACTAGAAAATTTTCAAAACAGTTTGTTTCAGTTTCCGGAGATTTCTTCATTCGGTCCCAATTTCTTAATTTATCTATATCAACTTACGAAAAATTTCACATAAAAAATGTACTATTTGATGTATATATTCGTACTTTCAATAACTTTTAAGTGCGTCTACTTTGTAGTGTTCGCTTTAAAATGTGTAAAAGTTAATTAATGTATATTATGGATGTCTCACAGAGACGAAACTGTATTTTATTATTATTATGGGAAAGTGGGTAGTCTCATTGATCGACATTAACGGTATCAAAAATAATTAGCGACATCTGTGGGGATGTAGGGGGAAGGAAAATGGCTGTCACAGGCCGGTATAATAGGTTGTTACAACACGTACGTGATGTGTGTCATATAATCCAAATATATACAACTTTCAAAAATTAGTAAGACATGATATATTCTATCATGGTGAAAATGGCGAACGTTACATATGTGTAAAGTGATCACTTAAGCCTACCATACAATCGGTCGTAAGTCCGATATACACCATAAATTACTTCTATACCTACCTTCCCATAATAATAATAACATACAGTTTCGTCTCGGTGAGACATCCATAATATACATTAATTGATTAATTAATGATGTCTCTGTGACAAGAAATCCAGTACTACCGTTCTGAAAGATTTGAACAAACTCAAAATATTCTGTGTAAAAGTGCACTATTTGAAGTATGTACTTTCGATAACTTTGAAGTGTGTGTAGTTTGTAGTGTGCACTACACTTCAAAAGGTGTGAAGTGTACACTTTAGTGTAATGTGGTACTACATTGTAGCAGTCAGGACAGAGCGGACCCGTCACTAATAACAATGCAGCGACCCATATAGTTTTATTACCCTTCCCGAGAAGACTTAACTGCCTTTAGATTGAGCCCCGCACATGAGCGGTTCCGAGTAACGGAACAGCCATAAATCTGAGGTTACAGCCATCAACCCACGGAATGATACGAGACGTGATCCACTTTTGATTGGATCAATCCGACATTTCATTGTTGCAGCACCAGCGCGAGTTCCATTGTCTTGTTTATTACTAGAAAAATAATAACAACAGTAAGCTTTAAGGACGAAGCGAAGCTTTACAGATTCCCGACCAAATGATGAGTCGAAAGTACATCATCATACATCAACATCGTGTCTAACAGAAGAAATAGAAATAAAGAGAGGCGTGCGACAGGGATGTATTCTTTCACCCATGCTGTTCAACTTATATTCAGAAGAAATATTCAATGAAGCTCTGCAAGAATCTACACAAGGACTTGTTATAAACGGGAAGATCCTGAACAACCTGCGTTATGCAGATGATACGGTGCTTCTAACAAGTAACATCGAGAATCTGCAACTTCTGCTGAATCAAGTAGTGAAGACATGTGAGAAATTTGGGTTAGAACTTAATACATACAAAACAAAATACACGCTCATAAGCAAAAATAACGCAGTTGACTTGAATGACAACTTTTATATAGCTGGAACGAAACTAGAGAAGGTACAAAGTATTGTGTACTTGGGCTGCAACTTAAATGAAAGATGGGATCCTTCGGTTGAAATCAAATGCCGCATAGAGCAAGCTCCTTTTTCATGCTTTATCCTCATGAAAAAGGATGTTCTGCAGTCATGATCTCAGTCTTGGATTACGAATGCGAATGGTCAGATGCTACGTGTTTTCAGTATTATTCTATGGAATGGAAGCATGGACGCTTACCGAAGGACTGATAAGGCGATCTACAGAAGAATTCTCAAAATAAGCTGGATGGACAGAGTTACGAATGAAGATGTTATGGCTCGGATAAATAAAGAAAAATAAATTGTTAAAACAATAAAAATCCGAAAACTTAAATATCTAAGACATGTGATGAGACATCCAGAGAAATACGAGATCTTGATCTCATAATGCAGGGAGAGATTACCGGAAGTCGGGGCCCTGGAAGGAGGAGGAATTCATGGCTGAAAAACTTGTGTTTGGCCAGTCTACTGTGGAGCTGTTTCGGGCCGCAGTAAGTCCGCATAGCCAACATGATAGCCAACGTCCGACAGAACAGGGCACGAGAAGAAGACGATACATTAACATCCAGAACTTCATGACGCATTTTGCTAACCTCGCTTCGGCTGATTAGGCTCATTTGTCAATATGGATCAATAGGCATGATGACAGATTTTGAAATAACATTCTATATTGTAGGTGCACGTCTACTATTACCGAAAATAACATTATTTCAGTGATAAACTAAGGTTTTGCGCAAATAATTACGCATTTTCATCTACCTATTTTTAATTTCGCGCAATAACGCCCGTAGCTGTCATTTCGTCTATGTGACGTCAAGCCTTGGTAAACATTGCATCGTGTCTATGAAAAGAGCAGCTCAAAAGGAATCAGAGGACATCAAAGCAACATTAGAACAATACCTCACGTATGGTCCGGGAATCGCAGATTAAGGTAATTAAAAATTACTTCATTTTAAGTCGCTGATGTCGTATTTTTTTCTTTGCGTTTTTCTCGAAACTAATTTTTCAAAACTGTGTACACGCTATCTCCCGATCTACTCAACCGATTTGGTTGAAATTTACAACAGTTTTTTTTTCATAATATTGTCTAAAGTGTGTTTTTTTGAGTTTTTTTCAAACAGCTGTCATTTCTACAATTTTTTTTTTTTTAAATTATCCCCTACGTCACACGATAACTATTACTATTTTAAACAAGAAATTGATTTTGTGTTTTAGATAATGCTTAGCAGAGAAATCATTTGCACCATCAGCGAGGATTTTTAAAACAGGGCTCTACTTGTCTGCTCGTATCTCCGCCATTTTTTTTTTTCAATTTTTAACATTGCAAATTGTACATAAAAATATTATATATGTGTGTAAAATAAAGATTATTTTATTATATTTAATGACTGCGTTTAAAAAAAGATATTTTTTTATGCCTATTTTTCCTAACCCACCTCATATCTAAAGAATTTCGCATTCAAACTTCCCAGTAGTAAGCAACATCAAAGGCTTTGCCCAAACATACTTGTTCTACACGACACATTTGTAATTTCTCTTCAGTATCAGTAATCAAAAAAATGTGCAACTCAACAAGCAAACGGTATCTAATCACTAACCCAAACACAACGTCACAAAATTGTGAAAACACATCGATAATTCCGTTTGAAAGCGCGTTCGGTAGTTAAAAACGCCTCGCCCACATTGGCGGGGTTATTAATAATCGCGGAGAAGATATAACGCGGATCGGAGCGGCCGAGCGCGCCTAAAATCCCCAACAAATTGAAACAATTAAGCGAAATAGTCTGATGAGCAGCGCGGCTCCTGGCGCCGGTCCAGGGACCTGATGGAAGATGGAGAAACTATATTCCCCGCTATCGGGAACGTGAATCACGCCCGTTGCGACACGCGTCACAATGCAATCGATCAGCAAAAACGTCAGGCAGACGAAACTTGCAGCGAAACCGCTACTTGCATGCAGATTTCCACCACCACCCAGCGCAGGAGAGAGGTTTAATTAATACCTTAGTTACGAGAGCTAAACGAATATGCCAAGAAGAACATCTGCAGGAGGACATTCGTACACTGAGCGACGCGCTAGAAAGCGATGGATACCAAAGACGGCAGATACGGCACATCATAAGAGCCAAATCTAACAGCTCTGAGAAAAACACAGAAGCTGAGATCAAAGGGATTGCTTTCTTGCTTTATATCCATAATGTAACAGACAGGATTGCCAAAGCGCTCAAGAAACAGAAGATTAAGACAGTGTTCGGTACAAACAACAAGGTTAAGGACCTCTTAAGACCAGCGAAGGATCGGGATCCCCTTGAGACCGACGGTGTTTACAGGTTCGACTGTCAAAATTGCGACAAAGTGTATGTAGGACAAATAGCACGCACGATTTCAAAGAGGGTTCATGAGCATAAAAGAGCATGCGAACTCGGTCACCCGGAAAAATCGGCATTAGCTGAGCACTTTCTAGATACGGGCCACCATTTTTCATTTGAGCCGAAAATCTTAAAAAGTCACCACACGCGCCTGGTCAAAGAAGCAATTGAAATATACAAGCAGCCGGTAAATATTAATAGGGATGACGGTCTTAAGTTAAAAACATCGTGGTATCCAGCGCTGCAGGATAAATCAAATCGACGATCCGCACAGTCCGGCATCCGTTAGTAGATACATAACACACTACATCAAGACACACACCTTGCTTTCGACACGGTACTGCAATCCAGTATTTAACATAACACAATCTTGGAGACATCCTGACTTCAGTATGGTATTGCAAGGCAATACTTAACCTATACTTCAACACTCATCACATCAGCCCTGATGATGGACCCTGCAATGTGATCCGAAACGTTGGCCAGAGAGGTCACATATACACGGCAGAATATCCCAGAAAACTACACACAGAAGACAAAATTCCATCTCGCAATTCTCATTCAAGTGAGATTTGTTCTGTTACACCTGTGGACCTGCAGACGTGCCCTAGGAATTTCCTCCTTACGTTCCACATTACGAATGAAGAGGTTCTCAGCAGGATTGGTGAAACCAGGCACACGATGAATACCATCTCGAAAAGGCGTGCAAAATGGATGGGGCACACTTTACGCCATGGAAATCTGCTCAAAACTATACTGGAGGGAATGGTAGAGGGTAAGATTGCCAGAGGGCGCCCTCGCCGTGAACATCTCGAGCAAGAGTGCCATGATATGAATTGTGCCTCCTACACAGAGCTGAAGAGGATCGCCGGAGACCGAGCGGAATGGATGAGGAGATGTGCTTTGCTGCAAACCGATCCCACGGATTGAAACCCAGGAAGGAAAGGACACCTGTATAACGATCGTGAACCTCCTATATCCCCTATCTTCTTCCTCTTGAGCCTTGACCTCAACTCCTCCTGTCTCCCGCTGCGGTCTTCCAGATCCGCATCCCTTCTGACCTCGCCTTCCCATCGCAGCCTAGGTCTGCTTCTTCTGTTCTTCTTCCGCCCGTTAGATTAGACCCGGTTTATAAAATTCTATGTTACGCTTGGCTATCAACATTGCCCGTTTTCTGTAAGTAAACTTTCAGTCAAAAGTAATCATTAATGATAAGTGCATAGGGAAAACAGAATCTCAATATAGGGCTTTACCGAAAACATCTAATTATCAATAGGTGATGGGATAACTTAAACTTTATAAATAAGTCAATAATACGTGGTGTACCGAAATCTCCGTAATGAACTTTTTACCGTTAATTTATTTGAGTATACTTTGTTAATACATGTCTTTGTTTATACTAATATACACTTTATGATTGTCTTTAATTAATTTGTGATATATGTACTTAGCAAAAATATGTTATTTTTAGCATTCTATCAGAGTATTAATTTGTAAAGGGATGAACAATCCCCGTTTTTATGAGGGGATTGGATCAGTGCAGAAGAATGTCCCGCTTGCATCTATTTAAGGCACATTTTACATACGCATTATTCTAGCATAATCAAATCCCAAAAACAAAAAAAATTATCAAAAAAGATATTGTTTTATAAATTTCATATGTATGTATGTATATGTATACGTTTGTAAACGATCATGCATGCAGATATATATTTACATATATAATTTACACTGTTATCTAGATATGTATAATACATTTATTTTATTGTAAACCGTAGAAATAAAATAAATAAAAAAAATTAAAAATCCACCGTTTGATAAAAACCTTACAAGCCGAAACAGCTGACACATTTAAAATAACTCTTAACCTGCAGAAATTAATAATAATATTAAAATCTAATTTATTTTTAATTTCATTAAAAATTCTAAAATTTCTTCAATCACTAATTTTCTAAAGCAGTAAAACTATTATTCTGGGATACGAGCTACGCTGAGAGTGCTTGCAAAAATAACGTTGTCTACACATGACATCAACATTGATCACGGAGCGCTGACGGGAGCCGGGCTCTGATTGGCCCAGCCCACGGCCGCGGCTGACACCAATAAAATCATATCATCCAGACAGCCTCAATTCGTCAAGTGACTCTTGAGATCTCGTCGCTCGGTGCGTTTTCGGCGGCTGCAGATAATCAAGCTGACGCTGCGCAAAGGGCGATCCATTCTGACCTCGGGCTCGGCAAAAAGCAACGGCCCAACGACACACCCAGCAAAAAGCAATATAGCATACCGGGGAGGGACACTTACACGCAGGGAGTAACAGAGCCAGTCTAACTAACTAACTAACCATCACGCCGTTTCCCTGCAGGGGTAGGCAGAGAGGATTGAACGCCACACTCTTCTATCCTGGCACACCACTTTTGCTTCGGCCACATTTATACATCTTTTCATACACGTTCTACGGTTGTTGCGGCTTTTAACAGGGCCATCCTCAAATACTTGTAGTATCTGATCGTGCCAGGTCTTTCGCGGACGCCCTCTATTCCTGTTGCCTTCAACACTCGCCTCATATATTTTCTCAACCATCCTTTCCTCGTTCATACGTTCCACATTACCAAACCATCTCAGCACTCCTGTCTTTATTCTATCTACCACACTACAGCCAGCATTGCATTCATTGTTCATTCCTCACTCTATCGACCAAAGATTTTCCACACAAGCGTCTTAGTGACCGCATTTCCACTGCATTCAGTCTACTTTCATTCCTCTTTTGTCAATTCCAGGCTTCACTTCCATAAGAGTTGGCACTAGAACGCCATTATGTACCGCTACTCTTGCTAGTAGCCGCTAGTCAGAGCCAGTCAACAATACTTTACAGGTATATTGCTGCTTCGATTTGATGTAGTTGAGCACCCACAAGATGCTAAAAAAAAGTAACCCATAAAAACCAAGTTTTAATTATACTCACTTTCTCATTTACTAGTTGAAGCATTTTTTTTTCGCTTAACCTACGCGTTGGGCTTCGGTCGGGCGACGCTACGAAAGGGAGTAATAAAATATTTCCAAAAATCAAAAATTATACTGTAATCAGGTTTCGCGTCTACCAGACGCGTTGAAATATTTTCATACAACTTAATAAGTTGTATGAAAAAACCATTCAAAATTTGAAAAATCCAAAAAATTATTCATTTTTTTTAACGAAAATTTGATACATCTTCTTGATCGTCGCCACGAGTCTGCTTGCAAAGTTTCAGTTCGATTGGATCACGGGAAAGGGGTTTAAAATGGATCCAAAGTTTTTTCGTCAGACAAGGAGACAAGCAGACGCCACGCGTTAATATAAAGTGAGTAATGAGTTATTTCAAATTTTTAAAAGCCATTTCCTCAGTTCCATGTTTTTCGGGTTGGATGCTTTCTGCGTAACTACGTCCAATTATGAGTCCAAAACGTTCCAGCAACCGTCATCTAATATCAATAGTTATGGAGCTATGCGACATCAAAGTTTCCATTTTTTTTAAATACACGACGACTTATTTTATGTAAAACGTTGGACAATCCCTTTAATAAATCCAATTGCAATTGAAAATGCCGCGGGGTATTTATTATTTTATTTAACTTATACTGAAACGAATGAATTTCTCGTTATTTGTATAAGTTACTGCAATGATAGTCCATATTTTTGCAAATATTGCGAAAAAATGCAAACTTTGATATTGCGCAACTCCACAACAATTGATATATTGGTTGCTTGTACATTTTCGACTCGCAATCAAAGCAGGATGGTCCACAATACCTGTAAAGTATTGTGGACTAACTCTGTTACAGAGACTGTACAGAGCTATTTCGTTACGACAGAAATGCAAGAAAAATCGACCGAGCAATTGTGGCACATGGTAGCGAGGCAATTGGATACGAATTATTACGTACGTAATCGTACGACTACTTACGTACGTATGGAGCGCGCACATTGATTGCGTCTTGCGTTGTCACCATCAGTAATTTGCGTATTTCTCCAACGACGTTTGTCCCAACGAATAATCTGTATCTTCTGGAAAACTCTATTATGGCAGACTTAAATGATGAAAAATTTCATGACTATCTATCTAATAGATTCACAAATGCTGGGGAGAATCGAAGTGCAACGAGAGATCATAACATCGGAGAAATATTTAAAAGTTTTTTGTTCGAAGTACATCGGCTTTCCAAGGATTTTCGGTTCGAATGCAAAATGATGGCCGGTATCCATAAAATGCTCAGCCAGTGCTGATTTTTCTGGATGACCGAGTGTGCATGCCAAAGTCATTCTCGTCGCAGACTCCGAGATAGTGATCAGACAAAAGATGAATCATACACACAACACAATACAACACGTCATGACTTCGGCACGGTATTGCGAGCCGATACTTAACCACAACACCAATATTCACAACAACACATGAGCCCTGATGATGGACCCTGCAATGGGATTCGAAACGTCGGCCCGAAACGTCGTAACAACACGGTATAATACCCTAGTAAACACAAACTTGAAGATTCTGAGTGGCCGTGAAAACCTAAGAACATTCTCAAGCTATTCGTATTGGTTCGCGATACCGAAACTAACAATCAAGACTTTACGTTTATTATTTATTTATTTATTTCTATTAAATTTTAAGTATCAAATTTTGTTTGGACTGCGCCTGTCTCACTAGAAATATCTGTGTTGAGATAGGCATAGTTAACAATATTGTGTAGGTTCAAAACATAGTAAATAGATAATAAAGTGTTTAAAGTAAAATAATAAAAAATATTTCATATATATGAGGTTATATTGTGTTAGTGTGTTTGTTAAGTGTGCCTATTTTATCTCTCCCCTTGTTTCGGATCCACTGTTTTATTTTGTATTTTATGTTAGAGTTGTAAATTGTGGTTAGCCCGGATTGTTTTAATTCGTCAAGCTTGCAAATAAACTTGTTTGTATGTGTATTTAAGAGTAGTATTCGCATAAATTTGATTATTCAGGGCGTATATAAAAATGAGAAAAGAAAACCAAACAGCAGAATTGCCAAGACGAGTAGGAGTGAGCTGGGCTGCTTTTGGCAAACTTAAAGATGGATAGATTTATTTATTCACATTCATAGGTGAAAACTATTTATAATGTTTACAAAATTATATAAACGTGTTTCATTGTTGCTGAGGGTCTTGGCAGCAAGTAAACACTACATTGATTTGACGCCCTGCCTGCTACACTAGTAGTTTACTGTACTACAGCAGACAGTGCTCTTCCAGTGGGTACAGTATATGTGCAAGAATATTTATTATTTATATAAAGTAGTTATTTTATGAATCAATCTTAGTGCCAATAAAAAATAAGTAATAATAACAATTAATTGTTAACAAATTTAATAATGGTGTTAATTCTATACTATAGGCAAATAAAAATAATGATCTAAATTGGATAGTTAATAAAATAAAATGAATTAAAGTATGTAGTTAAAAAGATGAAAGTAATTGTTCATATGGGTACTAACTAATATTTTGATTATATCTTGGATTTTAACATATTTTGGGCGTGCTTTCTTTTTGTAAAGATAATATCTTTTTATAAAGATATTTTCTAAAACAAAGACATGGCAATTAGCTTAAAAAGAAAAGCCTTCGAATCGTGCATTCTGCCAGTGATGACACAACAGGAAGTGGTGACGATGAACTTCACAAAGAAAATTGTAGAAAGCTCAGCACGCAGCGATCCATGGAGAGATCCACGCTTGGTATAAAAGAGATAGAATAAGAAATACTGAAATTAGGCGCAGAACTAGAGTAATGGATACCGTGGATCGTGTAGCGAAGCTAAAATGGCAATGGACAGGCAGGATTCCACAAGATGGACTCCAAGACTTTTGAAATGGAGACCTTGGAAGAATAAAAGAGGCATTAGAAGAATTCAAAAGAGATGGGCCGACGATACAGCCGATATGGGAGAAGAAATGGCGACAAGAAGCAAACAGGAAAGGATGGAAGATACTTATATCCAGCAGTGGAGAGATGATGGCTGAAGAAGAAGATTCAGGGCGTAACAGGCGTTTCACATATGAGTTGTAACAATCTAAGGCGTATAATTTTAATATATACAACGTACAAAACATTAGTAGACACGGTATTCTATCATGGGTGGAAATGCGAACGTTACATTGTGTAAAGTGATCACTGAAGCCAGCCGTACGATAGGTCGTAAGCCCTATGTACACCCAAAAGACTTCTATACCTACTTTCCCATTAAAATACAGTCTCGTCTCTGTGAGACATCTATAATGTACATTGATTGATTAATGATGTCCCTGTGACAGAAATCCAATTCTATTCTGAAAAATTTGGACATACTCAAAATATTAGGTAGGTATATACTGTTTTGGACAGCTCAATACGTTGTCTTTATGTGCTGAGATCGTCTAAGGTTTAAGTGCTATATCTTTTGTAAATTCGGTATTTTTCTAACCCACATCTAACCCCACCACCGTTAAATTGACTCATAAAATGTCCAAGTGGTTTGAATGTTTTCTGCGGCTCTAAATTTATAAATCATTTGGACCGAAGGAGATGTGGAAGAGTGTTACGACGTAGAATGGATGAATGCGTTGCATCTGGCTTAAGGACCTTGAAGTCAACGGTGAGGGCGATCCATGAACAAGACTGGTGAAAATGCACTATGAGCCGTGTCTCCGATTGAGGCACTG
Organism: Agrypnia vestita; assembly: GCA_016648135.1. NCBI lineage: Eukaryota > Metazoa > Arthropoda > Insecta > Trichoptera > Phryganeidae > Agrypnia > Agrypnia vestita. The sequence goes on from JADDOH010004546.1 coordinate 247,523, forward strand.
ACAAGTAGAAGAAATAGGAGAAACGGAAAGTACGCGTTCCTGTTCGAATCCCAGTAAACCCTCACCCCTAACCAAATTACGCCGGCCGCACGCTGGATGCGTTTTCGAACGAAATTGAGTAGTAAGTATACGTACGAATACGCAAGTACATTCCTGACCTTCGAAGTAGTATTGAACATCGCACGCATAGATTCGACGTCCGACACGATCCGGATTTGTTCGTAAATTTTTGCGATTTCGTACGACGGATATTGAAAATTTTATCAATTTGACACATGACCACAAAAGTTTGTGGGACCAAAGTGATTCAACTACGTGACCATCAGCGCGGATCATGGCGGAGGATTCTCTATTATTTCTAGATAGGATAGAGATTTCTAAAGAACTAAAAAAATACCTGTAAGTTAAATAATTTGGTTTAATGAAGGTGAGGTACAATTATGTACTTCGAACAAAAAACTTTTAAATATTTCTCCGATGTTTGAGCTCTCGTTGCACTTCGATTCTCCCCAGCATTTGTGAATCTATTAGATAGATAGTCATGAAATTTGTCATAATTTAACTAACTAACTAACTAACTAACCATCACGCCGTTTCCCTGCAGGGGTAGGCAGAGAGGATTGAACGCCACACTCTTCTATCCTGGCACACCACTTTTGCTTCGGCCACATTCATACATCTTCTCATACACGTTCTACGGTTGTTGCGGCTTTTAACAGGGCCATCCTCAAATACTTGTAGTACCTGATCGTGCCAGGTCTTTCGCGGACGCCCTCTATTCCTGTTGCCTTCAACATTCGCCTCATATATTTTCTTAACCATCCTTTCCTCGTTCATACGTTCCACATGACCAAACCATCTCAGCACTCCTTTCTTTATTCTATCTACCACACTACAGCTAGCATTGCATTCACTTCTAATTTGTTCATTCCTCACTCTATCGACCAAAGATCTTCCACACAAGCGTCTTAGTGACCGCATTTCCACCGCATTCAGTCTACTTTCATTCCTCTTTTGCCAATTCCAGGCTTCACTTCCATACATGTCATATCTTTTATGACACTGAGAGAGACGAAAGAGTCATTATTTAAGTCTGCCATAATAGAGTTTTCCAGAAGATACAGATTATTCATTTGGCACAAACGTCATTGGAGAAATGCGCAAAGTAACTGATCGTGACAACGCAAGACGCAATCAATGTGCGCGCTCCATACGTACGAAAGTAGTCGTACGAATACGTACGTAATAATTCGTATCCAAAGTGCGGCCGGCCTTAGACTTCGCGACGCACGCGAACACGAGAGTAAAGCTATCTTCGAATGCAGCCCCCGCTCTATTCTCTTAACACTTCTTATAGAACTACGAAAATCTCCAAACCTTTTACCTTGGCAGCTTTTGAAGTTATCGTGTCATCTTAAAATCTCCCGCGTGGGCCATTTTCCGGGCTTTTCTTCCGTGATCCCTCGCTCACACGGCGGAACAGCCTAGAAAAACTTCCCACGGAAGTATTGGGAATGGTCGTTGCATGCGACTGAATCCAGTAATACGTTAGGGTCGATAGGTAGGCGACTGTGATAGGTGGATACCGACGCCGCGCTGGCGCCAGATTTTAATGGCGTGTAATATACAACAGGTGTGGAAACTGTCCATCACCACCGGCTAATTGTGGAAAATTATATTAGAAATAGTTCACATCTAACAAACTCACCATCTCCGCAGGGGTAGGCAGAGAGGTTTGAACGCCGCACTCTTCTATCCTGGCACACCACTTTTGCTTCGGCCACATTCACACATTTTTTTTTAGCGAAATTTAAAATGAATTAAATTTCAATAAATATTATTATTAAGTTCTACGGGTTAAGTATTTTTATGTGTTACAGCTGTTTCGGCTTGTAAGGCCATTATCAAACAGTGGATACACCACGTATAAACGACTTATTTATAAAATTTTATAAATATTTTAAATTTTATAAATTTAAAGGGGTAACTTAAAATTTTATAAATAAGTCGTTTGTACGTGGTATATCCACTGTTTGATAATGGCCTTACAAGCCGAAACAGCTGTAACACATAAAAATACTTAACCCGTAGAACTTAATAATAATATTTATTAAAATTTAATTCATTTTATATTTCGCTAAAAATAAATATGGAGTTCTACAAATTGAACACAAAAACCATAAATAAACATTCATACATCTTCTCATATAAGTTCTACGGTTGTTGCGGCTTTTAACAGGGCCATCCTCAAATAGTTGTAGTATCTGATCGTGTCAGGTCTTTCGCGGACGCCCTCCATTCCTGTTGCCTTCAACACGCGCCTCAAATATTTTCTTAACCACCCTTTCCTCGTTCACACGTTCCGCATGACCAAACCATCTCAGCACTCCTTTCTTTATTCTATCTGCCAGACTATTACATTCACTTCTAATTTGTTCATTCCTCAACTCTATCGACAAAAGATTTTCCACACAAGCGTCTTAGCGACCGCATTTCGCTTCACTTCTTCACTTCCATACATCAGGGTTGGCACTAGAACGCCATTATGTACCGCTACTCTTGCATCCTTTGACAGATTCTTATTGGCCATAATTTTATCACACATTCACATCTGATTTCGGCAATTTGAAAAAAGCTACGCGCATCAATAGTATGCGAGATGCAGATCGAGAACATTTAAAATCAAATAATCGTAATTACTTAACTCTTGATCATTAATTATGGACGCTGCAAAAATACGACCTCTTTCAATAACATTTCTCAATACATTTTGGTTTAATTAGTTTTATTTCTTGACAAACGATTCACAGCTGGTAAATTGTTAATCAATTAGTGTATATTATAGATATCTCACAGAGACGAAACTGTATTAATTATGGGAAAGTAGGTATAGAAGTCATTTGGGTGTACACAGGACTTATGACCTGTCTTTTTATGGTTGGCTTAAGTGATCACTTTACACAATTGTAACATTCGCCATTTCCACCCATGATAGAATATACCATGCTTATTCATTTTTTTGGAAGTTGTATATATGTTCAAATTGCGTGGAGAGCTTTCATATATGAGTTGTAAGCGCCTTTTCCATGCGGCCTGTACAAAGCCATTTTCATTCCCCTAAATCCCCACAGATGTCGCTAATGAGAAAATCTACATTGATTTTTTACGGAATTTTGAGAGCAATATACTTTATTGTGTGTAATGAAATTCATCCGAATACTTGCATTACACTAGGATACGCCAGGAAATATTATTTCCAATTTTTGTGAAATTCCTTTTTACCAGTATTTACAAATGTAAATACTGGTAAATTGTTGTTGGCTTATTACCAGTGGCGAATAGGTTGCATTTTTAAGATATCATAAATGTTCCTTTTCTCCCACATTAAAATTACACGCCGTATTACCTGTACAATCATTAAAATATACGTGTACACTGAGTGTACAGCACCGTATGGGAAGGGTTATCCGCGTACTGTATAGTATCGGCGTGTGAGGCGGTTCATCCGAAAACAATACCCGCCGGGGTAGTAACCTTGACGGACGACCAGGACACTGTGAATACCAGATGACTTCCGTGGGACAGACGCCGTGACGCCGCCCGACACTTGAATCCGTTATTAATCCGGCGCAGGGGACTATACAGCCATTTGTGCGAGGGAAAATAACGATTTGTTTACAGGCCTCCATAGCTAGTAGCAAAAACTTTGCAGGATAAGAAATTTAAAATGTTTTTTTTAACTGTTGATTATTATTTATTTAATTAATATTCATGGAAGACCAACAGCGCAACAAAGAAGCATAGAAAACAATGATATAATTAATTTAGAAATATGGTAGTAATGATAAATATTTATGAATTAAACTAAGGCACGTTAAAAATTATATAACAAGAAAGAATAAAAAATTTAAACAAAAGAATAAGAAACTTAATTATTAGCAGAAAAACATAGGCGTGTTAAAAAATAATACAAAAAGAATGAACAAGAGAAAAGGAGACTTAATTATTAAGTAGGAAAAAAAAATTCTGCACTCAAAATTTTTCTTAAAACTTAGGAATGTTAAGAATTATATAAAAAGAAAGAATAAAAAATTTAAACAAAAGAAAAAGAGACTTAATTATTAGCAGAAAAATATAGGCATGTTGAAAATAATACAAAAAGAATGAACAAGAGAAAAAGAGACTTAATTATTAAGTAGAAAAAAATTCAGCACTCAAAATTTATCTTAATCTTGTGTGGCTGCACTCGAACAGATCAATATCCAATAATCTTATCAGCTTATTGAATGCATCGCATACCCTCAAGAAATATGAATTACGACGATAGTTGGATGAGGTAAAATCGATGTGAAAGACTGGGTTGTGTCTACGAGATCTACAGGGAACATGGAATTTTAGTCTATTTAATAGTTCAGGACAGTCGACGTTGCCTGATGCAATTTTTGTAGGTACATCAAATCACCAATGTCGCGACGTTTGTATTATATTTATTCATATATTTATTTGTTTATTTGGAAATATTAACAGACATAAGAAAATGATAATAAATATATGAGAGTGTAAATAGTTGGTAATTGACATATTAACTTATACCCAACACATCTCACATAGAAATAATTTTGAAGTAATACATAATAATAATATAAGCATGTTAAAATAAAAGACATCAATTGTAACAGTAGCGAGTAGAACATAATAAAGTAAATAACAATAATAAAGTATACGTATTACCTAACTTTATTTATATCTTGCATTGCAGTAATAAATCAATATTCAGTTATTAATCATGTATTAATTCAATGTTGCGTCGCAGAGTTATGTTCACTTGTGTTCAAGCAACCATGATCTAATATCAATAGTTATGGAAACATGTAGTTTCCTTCCCAATCTCTGCTGATAATGATTGATAATATTCTGACACCCGAGATACACCAGTCCAAAGCTAGCTATAATCCACAGTGGACAAATTGAACTAACAGCTTTCCAGGTACGTCGAGTGCCGATTCAATCCTCAATTCTTCTGGCTTCGTCGAATCCGGAACAGATCGATCTGTCTCTTCCGGACGGCTAATTTAAACTGATCCTTCGTCGGATTTGCATGCCAGACGAAGAAGAATGTCGGTTCTCGCAGAAAAGGACACCGACACGCTTTCCAACTGCCACCGGGCGGATTGTCAAAAGTTTGAATCCTGGCTAGCGGTTGGCGCGGAACATATAGGGTGACAGACACGACCAATCAAAATCATTGCGCGGCGGTCACGAAGCAGTTGGAATAACGAAATAGTTTTCAACTTAAGTTTGTCTCAAAGCGTCTCTGTTTATAAATGAAGATTGAATTGATTTCAAATTCAAATTCAAATGTTTATTCAATGTTCAATATTACAAATGTTTACAGTGTTTACAAAATTAAATTAAGCTTTTTTCATTATTGCTGAGTGTCTTGGCAGCAAGTAAACACTAAATTGATTTGACGCCCTGTCTGCTACACTAGTAATTTACTGTATTATAGCAGACAGTGCTCTTCCAGTAGTATAATGTTCAAGAATATTTATTATTTATATAAAATTTGTGAATCAATCTTATTGCCAATTAAAATTAAGTAATAGTAATAATTAAATGTTTACAATTTAATAATGGTGTTAATTAATTATATTATAGACAAAGGAAAAAAAATGATCTGAATAGGATATTAATAAAATAAAATTTTAATAAAATATATATAAATAAAATAAGATTTATAATGTTTTATTTCGTTTCACTCGTGAAAATAATAAAATTCGTAAAAAAAATTGCCGTGAAACTAAAAACTTGAAAAATCGTCATTTGCAACTGTAGATTCAAAGTAGATAAATCTCGAAATATCGGACAGCCACATCATGTTTTTGTGAAGCCAAATTGTAGCCGGCGCACACTGCGAACCGTGACGCTCTGCGGCTTTCTATCCGGCCGGTGCGATTGTGCGCTCGTCTCCCGCCGCAGCCTCCCGCCCGCTAATTAATCCGGTCCGCGGCCGCTTTTCTGGGTATTGTTGCCGCCCGGCGGACCACGTCGGCGCGTGGCGGGGCTTTTCCGCGCGTCGGCCACGAATGGTTTTCGCACGGTTTGCCGGTGATTGGTTTTGCGCTATTTTGCTTTTCCCGGCATTTGAATTTTTTAAAATTTATTTCTTAAGAGGCCCCAGTACACGATTTTCGTATTTGCTCTGGATTTGCTAAATTTAACGAAAACTTATTAAATCATTTCGCAAAACCCATAGCTAAAAAGGCTTTTAATATTTTTTTTATGATAGATCCATTTACTCTTGAAGCATTACCTTAAAAAAATATGAACAAATATATTGTTATAACATCAAAAAAATTATAACCCTGAAACACTATTTTAGTTTTCATGCAATAGTGTTATCTTTGGTACACTTAATCTCTATATTTTCAAATAAAGACCATATATTTTATTTACAAATTGATTGTATAAAGTTTGAAAAAAAAGCAGTGTTATTCAGACATTAATATTTTTCAACAAGTTGTTAAATATATCGCTTTAAAAAAGACAAAAATGAAACGTTCTGTTTCCTATATTGCAGTATCAATAAAACCATTAAAACATCGATTATTTTAATTAAATTTTACATGCGTACTAAGAAAATTTCACTGTCATTAATATAAAAATATTTTTTAAATTATACATCATACTCAAGAATTCGAATTAATTAAATCGCCTAGTCTGTTAAAAGGCAATTTTTCTTTCAAATCAGACTTCGGTTGGACTGTCCAACACATTCAAAATTTGGTGCCAAAGTTAATTTTGAATCTAAAAAAAATCAAAAATAAAATTCGCTAGTCCGCCATTTTTTTTTAGATATCGAAATTCCCCTACGTGTTGCTATAAACCTATATGTCTAGTTTCCAAATATATTTTTATTTCATTTTTCGGTTGCATCTACCCCATGGCTTAATAGCTGTCAACCACCCAGCGGCAAATTCGTCAGCGTCCTCTTGGAAGCAGCGTACACCGAAAACTATACTTTAGATTTGAGTAAAAAAAATTGTATGCAGTCTTCAATATGTATATACATACTATGAGTAATAAATAAAAAAAAATCCATGTATGGTTTGCTTGAAAATAATTACGATAAATACACCCTCATACCGCGCGCGCACAGCGGTCTGGGGCCTTGACGTTTTTTGACATTTTTGTTTCATTTTACTTAATTTTTTATAATTAATCTATAAAAAAAGTAACCCACAAAAACCAAGTTTTTATTATAATCCCTTTCCTTGTAAAATATAACAACAATCAAAGACGAATTAAAACATATAACATAACACTAAACTCACAGTAATTTAATATATTTCTAAAATGTCATATCTTTTGAGCTTTGATAAGACACTTCGTGCTTTGAAGATTAAATTCTGAAAACATTTGTCAGTCAATTTAGATTTTCGACATTCGTAGTGAAGCACCTATTATGCATACCGACGGAGTAATTCAAATTTAGAAAATATTCCGCGACGTTATCGGGCCGCCGTAATCAAACATTTATCTAAATCTAAATATCTAAAAATCCGAAATTATACTATAATTATTATTTTTTTAACGAAAATTTGATAGATCTTCTTGATCGTCGCCACGAGTCTACTTGCCACGTTTCAGCTCGATTGGATCACGGGAAAAGGGTCAAAAATCGACCCAAAGTTTTTGTTGACGGCAAACATGCAGACGCCACGAGTTAATATAAAGGGAGTAAAAATGTAAAATTCTTCACTCTCTGCTTCTCTCAGAAGAACGGACATATCTGGAGGAGCCGAACGTGCTCGCATTGTCAGCAGCGGTGAGTCAACAGCTGCGACATTTGGCAAACAGAAGCGGGATGACCGCACGGCGCGTACCAGGGACTGCCAACTAGTGATGTGTCCACTAAGTACTACAATGTAGTACTACATTATACTGAAGCGCACACTTCACACTTTGTAGTATTTTCTAGTGTAAGTTCAATGTAATTGTTAAGTGAACTGTACACTACAAACAACACACTACAAACTACACACTACAAATCGCACACTTCAAACTGCATACTTCAATTTTGTGAAACTTTTATGTAAGGTGACGTAGCCAAAACGATCTTTTGAAATCCCCTCCTCCCCCATTAGATTTTATTTTTTGGAAATTTGATGTAGGTACGACTCTTTTAAATTTTATTGTACTACAATTAGTTAACTTTCTGTAACAAAATGTTATTTATGTTAGTATACAACCACTGAAAATTGCTTTTTTGTCTACCAGCTTCGAGACGTAGCCCGTCTCTTCGTCAGGACAACCAATACACTAACATGTAAATAACACTGCACACCACAACCATAGTATTGTTAAACTAACACCAATATTTATCACATGCGTGTTAATCTTGTCGAAGACAAGCATGTGACGTCGCCTGACGAAGAGACGGGTACGTCTCGAAACCGGTAGACCCAACATCTGGTAGTGGTTTATACTAATTTAAGTAACTCTCTGTTATAATTTCTAACCACAAAGTTAATGCTTTAAATATTAATTATATTAATAATATTTATTTTTAAAATTTATTATTAGTATAGAAAGCTGGTTGAATGACATTTGGGACTTTTGATAATAATATTTAATACTTTAAATATTAATAATATTAACTTCATGTAGTTTATTGAAGTAGATGACGTGTGTAATGTTTCGGTAGCTGCTACAAACGTAGCGCGCACTTTGTAGTCTTCAAACTGGTGAACGTGGGCGTGTTGTAGTCTTCATTTTGAAATGTAGTTTTCCCTTCGCTTCTGCCAATCAAGAGGCGGACGCATGGCGTGGCAGAGTTCGAGGAATACCATCATTACAATGGTGTTTCGGTGCCTGACATCATGAGGCCTGAATTCTGGTGAACAGTTTGGGAGAATAATCAACAATGCTGAATGTGCACATCAATAAATACCACTGACGTCATTATGACGTGGTATTTGGCTGGTTGGAAAATAATTAGGTTTTTTTTGTTTCGTGCGGCAAACAGTTGTCAAGGTTTTTTTTAACGTTCTTACGCGATACTGACCTCCGAATTCACATTACATGTGGAACGCATGAGCGAGGAGAGAATGGTAAAGAAAATATACGAGGCGAAAGTAGATGGCAACAGGAAAGTCCTGACGTAATTAGATAAGAGGCAAAAGTGCCAGGACACACTAGTGTTCCGTTCTATCCTCTCTATCTGCGAGGAAACAGGGTTTTGGCACATCGGTTGGTTATGATATTATTATGATTCGGAACAAATAAATTGCCGTCGTCATCGGAGGTCTCGAGATCTCGAGGCATTTTACGAGATCAATCCCAAACCGAAAAATCGGACGAATTTATCGGGATTGATCAGCATTTTTTATGTTTTGTATGTTTTTAGTAGGCACTTAAAACTTATGTTCATGTGGCATTCAAATAATGAAAATAGCTTTGAATAACATTTGCTTTATTTTATCAACCCAACATAGTAATAAAAACTACTACTAGTTAGAAGTCTTTACTCGACATTGACTGATTGATGCTTGGAAAAACGCCTACAAAAATAATGCAATGATTAGTAAAAGCATTTTATATAAATTGGTGATATAAAAATGCAAGGCATTGTCGTTAATTGCTATCAGTTCTATAAACAAAAAAAAGTATTCGGGATACAACACAACCTAATATTTTCTAGTATGCACTCCGCGAAAACACCCGTTCTTCCTGGCACTCCCAACTATTATAGTTTTTTATTTATTTATTAGAGACACTAACAGGATAATAGGTACATAACACTCTGATAACAAACATTATAGTGAAGACTATGCCCATTATCCCAATTACAAGTGTCTTCGGCACGCTCTAGTAACATGTATTTTTGCAATCAATTATATTTTACATGTACATTTATGTGTATTGTATATTTAGTGTTTGAATGTAGTGCATAATGATTGATTTAATGGATCTATAGGTTCATGTCATCGTTTAGAAAATGGATGTTATGTATGAGTGAGTTTTTGAACGAAGATAAGGTGTCTGCAAGAATATCAGCATCAATTTTAGGGTCAGCACAATACAAATTATATGTGCGACACAACCTTGTGATGGGAGAAAAGTAACCAACATTATTAGTGTACTGACTTATTCTGAAGAACTCCGGGTTTCTTATACGGGGTTTAACATGCAAATTTATCTCAGATAGAGAGAGAGAATCAATAGCTCCGCTGAGAATCTTGTGTAGCACAACGAGATCGGATATTTTCCGTCGGGACTCAAGTTTGTGCATCTTGAAAAGGTTTAAACGTCAATACAATTTTTGCACGTCATCTAGTTTTTTAGCCAGTAACTTGTTTTGTAATATAATTGTTTTGTGAGAGCGCCCGCCAGGTGAGCACTCCGCTGAATGAATGATCCAATTATTAGTAAAGTGAGATCATTGACCATAGTGCGATTATGATTGATTTAACTGTAGATATTGTACACTCGTGTAGTATGAGCGGAGTGACATCACCGCTCGCCGGTCGTCGGATCTATTCACGACTGAGCAGTGTTCTGTACAACGCACCACCGAATCAGACTGCACACAACACGTATTGTCCTCCCACGGGTGTTGTCATCGTGGACTAAAATTACATACAAATGATTCGAGGCAATCCAGAAAGTCATGTCCGCTAAGGCTGGACATTCACTGCAAATGCATATTTCGGCTTTTTTTTTTACGAAAATGTGGATTTTTATTATTCATATCAAAATGTATATTCTAAAATGCAATTTTTTGGGCAATGGCTTAGATAAAACCTTTGTTCTTATGTAAAAGGAATAAACTGAACATTATTTACAATAATTAAGAAAATATAAGCAATAATCGACAGGCCGCGGACAAAAAAATCGTTTTTAGTGTCCTAGTTATATACTTGATATATATGGGTAGTTTGTTGGTCTTGTGGTTAGGACTCTCGCCTCGTGATCCAAAGGTCGCGGGTTCGAACCTCACTCCAGACCAGCAAGTTAGTCCTATTTTCATAGCACAAGCATTTAGCTTAGTTTGAAAATAGTAAGAATATTGATGTGACACGTATTCCGTGTTCGCATCTCTATTTTAAAATATATATATATATCTATCATAAGAATATTGATGCGACACGTATTCCGTGTTCGCAGCTCCATTTAAAAATATATTAAATGGACTTATTAGCTCGTAAGCAGATGTTATTCCAACCTATTCTGGAAATAAATCAATTATTATTTATCAATTATAAACTTAACATACCTTCAAGTAATATTGATTACAATATTCTTAGATCTTTTAGCTATCTTGATAAACTAGAGACTAGAGGAATAGTGACGGACTTTCTCTTTTTACACAAATTAATAAATGGCACTATCGACTGTCCTCAACTACTAGAACGTATCTGCTTGCGAGTTCCGTCTCGCATAACTAGAAGTCATGCAGGTTTTGCCGTGGAAACTGCAGCTACTAACTATTTCTTTAATTCCCCACTGCAAAGGCTTCCTAGATTAGCAAACAGATACGAACAACTGGACGTCTTTGCCAATAACTGTAGATTATTCAAACATATATTAAAAGGTATACTTAAAGAATTGATTTGTATGTATATTTTGTTATTATATTATGACTTTCAAAGCTTACGCTATATCTTCTCTCTCTACATTAGAACTTGTTTTTGTTTTTAAATTTCTATATTATTATGTTTTTCTTATGCTTCTTGCTTTTCACTTTATATTATATTTATCTTTATATATCTGTATCTGTATTCCAAGTATTTTCTTCTCACTTTGTCATTACTATGTTTACATGTTATTATGTTTTTTCTTCTTCTCTAAACTACATACCTATTCTGCTAATGTACACTCTACCTATCTATTGTAAAAGCCCTATAGGGCGTTAATTAATAAATAATTAATAAAAATATTGCAATTTTGGCGATTATTACCCCCAACGCTAAAAAGTAGACGGCAGCCGGCCTTGTCCGACGATTGTTACAAAAGTGTTTGTAATTATTTCTAAAGATGATATTTTTATTTTGCCTGACCCGCTGAATAAACATATTCAATGTCAAAACCAGCCTAACGCGTCGCGTGGAACGGCTAATTCGGGCTTTGCGTGCGCGAGCAGCAAATCAAATTCGCGTCTTCCTAATTCTGTTATTGTCTAAACAAAGACCTCATTAGAACTGATTTAGAACTAATAATAGAGTCCTTCAAAATCCACCCAAAACTGGATTCTTAACTCGGTTCATAATAATGGCTTGTACGCCGCACTAAATGCAGGGGCGTAGCTACAAATTTTCAAGGAAAAACAAATCTATACAGTTTGACATATCTGACCCAAATTTTGCGTACTTATTCTTCAGGACCAGTCGAGTAACATAGGCGACATTTCCCCTTCCCCCTGATATATGTTCTGTACATATCCATACCGTTTCACATATCTGACCCAAATTTTGCATGCACATTCTTAATTAAGAACCCTACGCAAAATATCGATCACATTTTCCCCTTTCTAGTTTACCCCACTTCCTCCCCCCGATATATTTCTATACAAATCTGTACAGTTTGACATATCCGACCCAAATTCGGCATTCTTATTCTTTAGGATCCTGCAAAAAACATAGGTCACATTTCCGCCTTACATTCGCTGCCTTCAAATCTCCCCTGCGTGATGAGTGGTAATAACTAATTAACAATCACGCTGGAGGAGTAGGCAGAGGATAGAACGCCACACTGTTCTGTCCTGGCACACTGCGTTTGCCTCATCCACTTTCGTACATCTTCTCATGCACGTTCTTCGGACGTTGATGCTTGACTGACCATTCTCCAATATTTGGTTAACTGGTCATGGCAAGGTCTTCCGAGGACGCTTTTTGTTTCTGCTGCCTTAAACCCTCGCCTCATAAATGTTCCTTTCCTCACTCATCAGTTCCACATGACCAAACCTTTATTTATTTTATGTACTGCGGTAGATTTAGCATTACATTCACTTCTAAATCGTTCATTCTCCATTTTACCTCACATATATTTTCCGCATATAGTGTTAATAAGATTTTGATTATTTTTAACTTCGACCAGTTACTATAAAGACAGAAACGATGAAACGTTCTAGTTCTTCGACGGTTGGAAAAAGCGCTGGCTCAAATATCTGATCGGCAGTATTTTGAAGGGAATATCTATACTACGTAATATATAAAGAGATAAAGTTTGTAAGTTTGGATGTAGGAGTTAATCTCCGAAACTACTCATCCGATTTCAAAAATTCTTTCACTAATATTTAGAATGGACTTTTAGGGCGGTTATGAGCTATAAACATATAAACCCGTTTTCGTGGTGCCCTATTTTACGAACACTGCCTTCACGGTAAGAGATATTTAAATACTTACTACAGAGAAGTTCTAGAGCTTAAAAAGTTCTATAAAAACTCCTAGACAACTAATATAAGTTAAGGTTAAAACATAAATTGATAAAATATGCCTAAAAGTTACTAAAAATTTACGCGAGGGAAGCCGCCCGGGCCCAACTAGTAATTAATAATCATGAATAATGAAAACCTATTATAGATGTCTCATAGAGACACCCTTATGTATGGAAGTGAAGCCTGGAATTGGCAAAAGAGGAATGAAAGTAGACTGAATGCGGTGGAAATGCGATCACTAAGACGCTTGCGTGGAAAATCTTTGGTCGATAGAGTGAGGGATGAACAAATTAGAAGTGAATGCAATGCTGTCTGTAGTGTGGTAGATAGAATAAAGAAAGGAGTGCTGAGGTGGTTTGGTCATGTGGAACGTATGAACGAGGAAAGGATGGTTAAGAAAATGTATGAGGCGAGTGTTGAAGGCAACAGGAATAGAGGGCGTCCGCGAAAGACCTGGCACGATCAGGTACTACAAGTATTTGAGGATGGCCCTGTTAAAAGCCGCAACAACCGTAGAACGTATGAGAAGATGTATGAATGTGGCCGAAGCAAAAGTGGTGTGCCAGGATAGAAGAGTGTGGCGTTCAATCCTCTCTGCCTACCCCTGCGGGGAAACGGCGTGATGGTTAGTTAGTTAGTTAGAGACAAAATTATATATTTTTTTAGGAAAAGTAAATATGGAAGTCTTTGGGTGTTCATTGGGCTTACGACCTATCGTACGGCTGGCTTAAGTGATCTATAATATATCTTGAAGTACAGAACACTTAGAAAAATTTGAACAAACTTTTCTTCATCGAACCTCCTAACATCCACGCTCAAATATTTACCCGGCTGAAATTTGGGAAAAGGGCCGGGCCCACTAGCCGCGCCACTGTGCGGTCGCGTGACCGCACCACAATTAACGGCGTTCACAATTCCGAATCAACAAGTGACAATTAACGCGTCCAATTTGCCGAACGCACTCATCGCTGGGAATGCAATCCCGCGAGATCGGGATCCCGCGAGGCATTTTACGAGATCAATCCCGAACCGAAAAATCGGACGGGATTATCGGGATTGATCAACCTTTTTGTATCTGTCTATAGAGCTTTTAATAAGTACTTTAAACTTTATGTTCACGTCACATTCAAATAATGAAAATAGCTTTGAATAATATTTGCTGTATTTTATCAACCTAACATAGTAATAAAAACTATAGACGTACCACTATAACCTGGCGTGCGAAGGAGGGCGTCACTGTCGCGTAACAGAAGTTGCCAGGGTGTAAATTTATTACACAATACATAATGTACTGAATGTCCGGTGACCAGTGTCGTATTAAATACAGAAATTTGGTCGGGCAGCACTAAAGAAACCATGCAGTAATGGCGGCCGTTCTATCTGTCAAACTGTCAGACGGTAATATCGGTCCATTATTTGCTTTTTCAGCTTCGCAAAACTTTAATATTTCATTGACAATTATTTTTGCACCATTCCGGAGTGTTTGGGATGTTTTGGACATAATAATTCAGTGTATATTGGTAATCAAGATGTCACAGCTCCCGAGCAAATACAAAATTGTGCTGAATGACAGGGCGTGGGGTTGCCGCCGGGTGCGGGCGGGGCGGGTTTTAGTTCCGATCCTGCCGCACGCCAAGTTATGTTGGGCAGGCAATACTACTAACTCTGCTAAATTGACTGATTGATGCATGGAAAAACGCCTACAAAAACTTTAATGCAACGATTAACAATAAATTTTTTATTAAAATTGCTGATATAAAAATGCAAGACATTGTCGTTAACTGCTATTCAGCTGTGTAAACAAACAAAAAAACACAAAAGTATTCGGGATCCCGATCCCTAGGGATCACGCGGGATTGGAAATTCTAATCTCGAGGGTCCCGAAAGGTCAATCCCGACTCGGGATTGCAATCCCTAGTCTAGCTGCCAGCTTACGGGGAATTACGTAAACCGGCGCAGACCGACAGACGCGGCACTGCGACCGGATAACCGGACGGAAACGGAATTGCGGAAGTGAAATTAACCCGAAAACCGTTTAGGTCGTACCCTCGAAAATAGCGAAGGGAGACTGCTTACATCTGCGCCTGCAATATTATGTAGACAAATTTGTCACGTCATCAATTTTTCACGCTTTTTTCAAGTTTTGTGTTATGTTATATGTTTTAATTCGTCTTTAATTGTTGTTATATTTTACAAAGAAAGGGAGTACGATAAAAACTTGGTTTTTATGGGTTACTTTTTTTACATCATCAAACATAATAAACAAATTTTTACTCCCTTTAAAACTTTGAATCGATTTTTGACCCTTTTCCCGTGATCCAATCGAGCTGAAACATTGCAAGCAGACTCGTGGCGACGATCAAGAAGATCTGTCAAATTTTCGTTGAAAAATAATATTAATTATAGTATAATTTTGGATTTTTCAAATTTTTAATAGTTTTTTCAAATTGGAATCATTACAAAAGTTTGATTACTAGCAACGGCGGCCCGATAACGTCGCGGATTATTTTCTAAATTTGAATTACTCCGTCGGTATACATAATAGGTACTTCACTACACAAAGCATGAAGTATCTTATCAAAGCTCAAAACATCTGAAATTTTAGAAATATATTAAATTCCTGTAAGTTGAGTGTTATGTTATATGTTTTGATTCGTCTTTAATTGTTGTTATATTTTACAAAGATAGGGAGTATAATAAAAACTTGGTTTTCATGGGTTAATTTTAATGAATGAGCATGCGCGGCGGCAGGCCCAAAAGTTAATTATTGTTATTATTATTGCTCGATGCTATTGTAGTTGGGTAATGCATCTGTCCGCGTCGGCCGACGTTTCAATTAGAGTGGGTGTCTGGTAAGAATTAAGGCCGGCCGCACTTTGAATACGAATTATCACGTACGTATTCGTACGATTATGTTCGTACGTATTGAGCGCGCACATTGACTGCGTCTCGCGTTGGTCACGATCAGCTACTTTTCGCATTTCTCCGATAACGTTTGTGCCAAATGAATAATCTGTATCTTCTGGAAAACTCTATTATGGCAGACTTAAATAATAACAAATTTCATGACTATCTATCTAATAGATTCACAAATGCTGGGGAGAATCCAAGTGCAAGGAGAACTCATAACATCGGAGAAATATTTAAAAGTTTTTTTGTTCGAAGTACATAATTATACCTCACCTTCATTAAAACAAATTATTTAACTTACAGGTGTTTTTTTAGTTCTTTAGACATTCTCCGTCATGATCTGCGCTGATGGTCACGCATTTGAATCACTTTGGTCCCGCAAAAGTTTGTGGTCATGTGTCGAATTGACAATTTTTTCAATATCCATCGTACGAAATCGCAAAAATTTCCTAACGAATCCGGATCGTGTCGGACGTAGCATCTATACGTGCGATGTTCAATGCTACTAAGGTCAGGAATGTAATTGCGTATTCGTACGTACACGTACTACTCAATTTCGTACGAAAACGCATCCAGTGTGCGGCCGGTGTAACACTGATGGGATCAAAACCATCGGAGCCTGATGTTGCAGGCTGGATACACCCGAGGGGCAATCTTACACATGATCTTATTAATGATCTTTTTACGTTTTTTCTTCGAGTTAACGAATTCAATTCGTTTTAGTTTTTGCGCAATTAATATGCTAAATCGCTATCGTAAATTTCATTTAAGAAAGACAATCGAATTAGTATGAATAGGGGGGGAGGCACCGTTGTGTGAAAAAAAATCTTAGGTGGTCTAAGCAGTACTGATCAACTAGTCGCTTAACTGGTATGCCGGCCGTACGTACCGCGGAATGTACCCTGTCTGATTATTATAATGGCTTGAGAGTATCGTCATATGGTGAGGCAGATACTAGAAACTCGTCCCCCTCCCTGACCATGTATATTATATACATCACGAGCCCCTTTGTGTCTACGTTAAAGCTAAATTTGGAACAATCGGTTAAATGATGTTTTATCTGTCATTGTCAAATTGACTTATCTATGATTATGTCCTATTTGTGTTAGCCTTTAATTGTGGGAGACATTTAACTTTTTTTTTTGTAAATTAGTGTATATTATAGATATCTCACAGAGACGAAACTGTATTAATTATGGGAAAGTAGGTATAGAAGTCATTTGGGTGTAACAGGACTTATGACCTGTCTTTTTATGGTTGGCTTAAGTGATCACTTTACACAATTGTAACATTCGCCATTTCCACCCATGATAGAATATACCATGCTTATTCATTTTTTGGAAGTTGTATATATGTTCAAATTGCGTGAAAAGCTTTCATATATGAGTTGTAAGCGCCTTTTCCATGCGGCCTGTACAAAGCCATTTTCATTCCCCTAAATCCCCACAGATGTCGCTAATGAGAAAATCTACATTGATTACGGAATTTTGGGAGCAATATACTTTATTGTGTGTAATGAAATTCATCCGAATACTTGCATTACACTAGGATACGCCAGGAAATATTATTTCCAATTTTTGTTAAATTCCTTTTTTTACCAGTATTTACAATTCAGAATATTTTGAGTTTGTTCAAATCTTTCAGAACAGTGCTGGATTTATGTCACAGAGACATTATTAATCAATTAGTGTATATTATAGATATCTCACAGATATCTATAATATACACTAATTGATTAGATATGAGACTGTGAGATATCTATAATATACACTGATTGATTAATAATGTCTCTGTGACATAAATCCAGCACTGTTCTGAAAGATTTGAACAAACTCAAAATATTCTGAATTTTTTTTTGTATTTCGTTTTATCGAGCGGTCGTGTCTCCCTGTTGGAATGACCGAATTAAATTAAATAAAAAATATAAAAAATCCTCCTAACATCGACATTGGACGGATTCCAAGAGGCTCGGGTTCGAAAGGCCGAGAAAAGTCGCGACCTTGAAACAGACTCGGAGGAACCCAGGGGCAAAGCCACGGAGTATCGATTCGTCCAAATGGTCATCGGCCGAAACAGATTCGAACAGTTGTAGCGCTGCTCGGCAACTTGTGCCACCATGCAGGCGTGTGTGCGTTACATTACTAACCTAACCCCTCAAGACCACGCTCAATCAGAATATTTTGAGTAGGTTCAAATTTTTCAGAACAGTAACTGGAATTTTTGTTACAGGGATATCATTAATCAATCAATGTATACTGTACAAGTCTCGCAGAGACGAAACTTTATTTTTATGGAAAAGTAGGTATAGAAGTCTTTGGGTGTACACTAGGGATGGGCGTTAAATGGACGGACTAGTTGAAATCAACCGTTGACGTTGCATCGACGCGTCGACCGTTTACGTTTATCGCATGGACTAGTTGAATTCGTAGACGGTGGACAGCGGACGCCGTGGTCGGTGGACGATTCGAGATTAACGCAATGCAAAGCAACGAGCGAGAGCAAGACAAAACGTCTCCGTTTATTTCTCTCGCTGTCGACTTGTAGATGCTATAGACGTCATAGACGGCTCGACGGGTAATTTCATTTCAACTCTAAAATACACTACCATAGAGTGCAGATCTGTGTACACGAACTATGACTAGAGATTTGAAATTTGAATACATGCGTAGCGCGAGATAGGCTTAAT